>CAODLS010767220.1:0-12159 GCA_948243855.1 Flueggea neowawraea
TATTTTATAGTTCCATTCATTTATTTGTGTAGTACATTAGTGGAGACATAATTTAAGTGTAGGCAAATAATTTTCCTCTCTTTTTTTCTCCAATTTGGAGAGCATTGCATCATTAATAGAGATCAAATTCCTCACACTTTAGTTCATTTCTCTTCTTTTCTTTCATTTAATTGTTAATCAAAGAATAAAATAGAACAAAAATGTGACTTTTTTCTTTCTAATTCCATCAAAACAAACTTAGGGCTTGTTTGGTTAGGAGTAAGTAGGTGGAGGAAGTGCTAATTTTTGAGGAGTAGGTAAACATCTTTTGCTTGGTTGAACAAAAAAAGTTGAACTTCCCGGGAAGTCAAACACTTAATTTTCCTTTGACCTCGGGAAGTAAATTCCTGAGGGGGTCAAGAAGTCCAATTTTCTTAGTAACCAGCCAAATATTTTACAAATATACCATCAAACTATTTTTATAGTTTTTTTATTTATTTTTAAAATTTTATAAATTATTTCAATAATAAATTTTGATAAATTATTTTATAAATAAATTATTGATAAAAATATTTTATAAATAAATTTCAATTTTATATAAATTTAATTAAATAAATAAATTTTGTCAAATTTTAAAAATATTCTTCATTATAGAATTGTGTGAAAAATAACTGTAGTTTTATTTCTCGTAAGAAAAAATATGTTATGTAATAAAAATAAATATTTTTTCTTTAATTTTTTATATTATTAATTTAAATTTAATAAAAAAGGGTGTTATTGATTTTTTTAACTAACTTGTTGGGAAGTATACTTTTCAACCAAACACAATAAGTTATACTTCTCAACAATTTAACAGGTTAACTAAATACATTTGTAAGTTATTTTCTAACAAATTATTTACTGGAAAGTAACTTTTCAATAATTAATTTTCCGGGAAGTTGAATCAAACGAACCCTTAATTTAGAGAAGTTAGTTTACAAACGTGTCTTTATTTAATATATTTTTAGCAGAGACAATTACGCAAACTAACTAGAATTAGACACGAAAAACTTGTGTCAACCTGAGCAGACATATGTTTCCCTTGTTGTTAAAGGAAAAATGTCTTCAATATGTAGAAGCTGACTTTTGAACGACGTTTGTTGCCAACAAAGTCGAAGATGTTCAACAGATTACTCAAACGATCTCTTGTCGCATTTGTTTCGTTTATGACCAAATCAAATACTTTCTGAAGGTATAACAATTCTGCTAAGGGAAAATAGCAAGCGTCCCTGATGTTTGTCTACGTATACTACGCAGTCCTTCTCTTTCCAGTAAGCTCCTATATCATCCCTACAATTCAACTCCGTTATTTGTGCTTAACAGAAAAAGTAAATTGGTCGATCTACCTTCTAATCAAACCCAAAATCAGGAACTATTTCATCCACAGATTTCTCTCCCTCTAATCCTCACGTTAGTCTTGAAATTAGAGGTCGAATCGTACCATGGCCTCAATTTTGACTTAACTAAATATTCATCATGTCTATGTATACTAGTGTGACTTGTTCATACCATTCATAGAATCAATGGAAAATGTGAAAGATTTCTTCAAATTTTCTACTTATAAGAAAATAAAATATTGGGTCAATGGACATCAGAAGAGACCTAACTAACAGGGAATTGGCAGCACCATCTTAGTAATCAAAAGTCTCCAATTCCTACCATCCAAGACACGCTTAGTTTTTTTCCAAATTCCAATTGCGATATATATATATATATTATATATATATATATATATCAATAAAATTTGACCCTTTATAATAAAAGAATCTCCTATCCTTTAAAGCTAGGTATGACTTTTATGTTCTGTAAAGTAGGCATGACTTTTATGCTATCACTGGGGCCGTCTATTTATTAAAAAAAGGTTTAACGAAAAAAAAACTAAAATTATTCTAATAGTATCAATTTTGATTTAAACTATTATAAATAGTTCTAATTGTATCAATTTTAATTTAAACTATTATAAATAGCAAACAAATGCTCAAACAATACAAGTGATAATAAATTTAGCAATACAAGTGGTTAAATTTTTCGTCAAATATTCTATCACATACCAATTTAGACTTAACTGAACGCTGACGTGGATGATGATTGATGAAGTGTTATACACGTTACTTGATGTCGGAAAAAGCCCATAACAAATAAAACGATGTTTCTATTACTTGCATTGGTTTTTATCAACACACTTCAGATAATAGAAACAGTGTGGTTTCTATTACCTTTTTGTTGATTAGAAACAATGCAAACGACATCGTTTTATTTGTTGTGAATTTTTACCGACATCAGGTGATGCGTATGACACTTCAACAATCATTGTTCACATTAGCGTTCTGTTAAGTTCATGTTGGCATTTGACATAATATTTGACGAAAATTTTAACCCATGCCAGATTTGATATAACATGTATAGTTTGAACATTTTTTGCTATTTATGATAATTCAAACTAAAATTGATATAATTAAAATAGTTTTGGTCTTTTTTTTGCTATTTATGATAGTTCAAGTCAAAATTAATATAATTGAAATAATTTGACATTTTTTTATTTATAATAGTTCAGAACAAAATTAGTACAATTGGAATAATTTGACATTTTTTTGTCATTAAGCCTAAACAATCTTTTTAGTTAGAAAATGACAAACATGCTATAAGATCTTTTCCAGCACCTATATATGGAAAGATATCGTCGCCATGAATTAACAGAATAAACAACCTGTAAACTCTCCATTGATCTGAACATGAAGTTTCAGATATTAACACTTGTCAAACTCCTTATCACCTTCATTGCAATAAGCTTCTCTGCTGTAATACTTCCATGTGAGGCTATGAACATTCTTTCAAAAGGTTCTTCACTTTCAGTGGAAGATGACACGCATGTTCTGACTTCACTGGACAAAACCTTCACTTGTGGGTTTTATAGTACAGGAACCAATGCATATTGGTTCTCAATTTGGTTCACAAACTCTAAGGACAGGACTGTTGTTTGGATGGCTAACAGAGACAAACCAGTCAATGGAAGAGGCTCAAGACTTTCTCTGAGAAGAAATGGTGTTATGATCTTAACAGATGTGGATGGTTCCACCGTCTGGGAAACCAGTGGAACCCCCTCCGGTGCTGACGTGGCAGAGCTTCTGGACACGGGAAATCTTGTGCTGAAAGACCCAAATGGTACTATTGATGTCATGGTATTTTTTTAGGACTCCAAGTTAATATTTCTGAACTAATAACAGAGATTTTTTTGTCATGTCATCATTACTGTTGCATCAGACTAACTTTTATATGTAAAACGTTATCTAACCATGACTTCTATATGAGCTTTTGTATCTGATATAAAAAGTGATAAATGAAGAAAGAAAGTCATTCTCTGCAAAAACTATTCTCTCAAAGTTTCTAGTTTCTTCCTCTTCAAAACTACAGGTACAATTGTGTGGCAGAGCTTTGATTTTCCAACCGATACTCTCCTTCCAAACCAGTCGTTTACAAGAACATCAAGGCTTGTTTCCAATCTTGGTAGAGGAAATTTTGGCTCTGGATTCTTCAATTTCCTTTTTGATAACAATAATGTGTTGACTTTGATGTATGGTGGGTCTGATTAGTCAACCATATATGTGCCTAATCCAGGCATTAACAGTTTGGCTGAAATTGGCAGAACCAATTATAACAGGACCAGACTTGCCATGTTGGATGACATGGGGAATTTTTTATCAAGTGATAACTGGCAATTCAGTGCCTCTAACATGGGTTTTGGGATTAAAAGAAGGCTAACTATGGATATAGATGGTAAGTTAAGACTTTATAGTCTAAGCAATGTGACAGGATTGTGGTCGGTGTCATGGATGGCTCTTGCAAAGCACTGTGATGTGCTTGGAATTTGTGGAGAGAACGGGATTTGTGTTAATGATCCAGAGCCTAAATGTTCCTGCCCTCCTGGCTATCAGGTCAATGATCCTGCAAACTGGACTAGGGGCTGCAAGCCGATCTTTAATCAAACCTGCAATTCGCAGCAGGTAAAATTTGTGAAGATCTTACAGACAGATTTCTATGGATATGACCTGAACACAAGCAGAAATGATAACACTTCATTGGAAACTTGTATGCAACTTTGCTTAAATGATTGCAGGTGTAAAGCATTCGCTTATCGCATAACAGGAGAACGATTCTGTTACCCCAAAGGCATTCTTTTCAATGGTTTTATGGCTCCAAGTTTTCCTGGCGATATGTATGTGAAAGTGCCTGTTAATCTACAGGCATCTGAACCTTATACACTTGAAGCCAGAGATACCATATGTAATTCAACAGGTTACGAAATTTTGATAGGGAGTCCTTTCATGTACGAAGCTGTCAAAAGCAATGTGAAATGGGTTTATCTCTACGCATTTGCAGGTGCCATTGGCGGCGTTGAACTTCTATTTTTTGCATTAGGATTGCTGCTTTTTGGAATTAATAGCATTCCAGCTTCTGTTGAAGCCGGATATACTGCAATCTTAAGTCAGTTCAGAAGGTTCAGTTACGCAGAACTGAAGAAAGCAACAAACAATTTCAAGGATGAGCTTGGGAGAGGATCGTCTGGGCGGTGTACAAGGGAGTTCTACCTGATCAAAGAGTTGTTGCTGTTAAAAGACACGAAGACAGTTACTTCCAAGGCGAAGATGTTCTCATGGCAGAAGTGACCACAATTGGAAAAATCAATCACATGAACTTGGTAACAATGTGGGGATTCTGTTCAGAAGGTAAACGCAGACTTCTTGTCTACGAATTCATGGAAAATCAATCACTTGACAAGCGCCTTTTTAGTCCGGACTCGAATCTAACATGGAAAAATAGGTTTAAGGTAGCTTTAGGAACTGCAAAAGGTTTGGCTTATCTTCATCATGAATGTCTCGAATGGGTCATACATTGCGATGTGAAGCCTGAGAACATACTTGTAAACTCTGATTTTGAACCAAAAATTGCGGATTTTGGACTAGCTAAGTTGTCTCAGAGGGGAAGCAACAATTCTAGATTCTCCCGGATTCGAGGAACAAAAGGTTACTTGGCTCCAGAATGGGCTCTAAACCATCCCATTATAGCAAAGGTTGATGTGTATAGTTGTGGAGTTGTATTACTGGAATTGGTGAAAGGAATTCGGCTCGGAAATTGGATCGTTGATCACGGAGAAGGGCCGGAATCTGAGCTGGCAAGGTTTGTCAGAGTAGTGAAAACGAAACTTCAGAGTGGAGAAAACTCTTGGATTGATGAAACAGTGGATCCAAGGTTGAAAGGGCAGTTTAACAGGAACCAAGTTGAAACAAGTGTGAAAATTGGGGTGTCTTGTGTAAAGGAAGACAGAAATCAAAGGCCAACAATGGATTCAGTGGTCCAATCTTTACTAGATTGCCAAGAAAATCAATAAGCAGTACTCATTTAAAGCTGAAAATTTTTTCCCCTTCTTTTGAGTTTTGTAATAAAATGTTGAGCCAATTGAACCAATATCATCGTTGTAATGGATGACAGAAAATAATTTGAGCTATGACAGTATCACTATTAAAGTTAAAAGACTCTTTGGATAAGTTGACCTACAAGACTTACTAGCATCTTGTATTTGGATTCCATTTCTCTGAGAATATTAATGATACTCGCTCTCCCATTTTGATATTTTGATATTTGTTTTATAAAATATGCCCACTTTATATTTTATTCCACTAATTTTTGACAAAATTACCATATAGTCCTTATTGAGTTTAGTTGTTGAGTTTGATGAAAATTAATTACCATCTCTTTTTTTCAACCAAAGAGGATCTTAATTACTACTACACCCTTTAAATTAAATTAGCTCACAAGACCTTAATAACTATTGCACGCATCAAGAGTAATACTTTGACTGAATCAATTTAGCCCTTAACCCACATATTGTAAGAAGGCTGCATCTTCTTTCCTTCATGTAAAGAAATTGTAAAGAGACCAAGCATTCCACCATTTGAAATTGTAAAGAGGCCAATCAATTTAGAGCTTAAATCAGGAAAAGATCCATCATTTGCAAAAGACCTTACTAGTTGCCATAGTCGAAGTACAGATCGTCTTGAAATTGAAACTGTAGCTGCAATTTTATCAATTGAGTAACTTGGGAATCTTTGTGTCTGGCCAAACTCTCTTTCTTGTAGTAATAATTCAACCACTCTTACCTATTAATTGATTATATGCAATAGAAACAATGGCGCCATCTAATTGATTCTATGCAATGAAAAAAAATGACGCTTAAATAAAATTTTCATCAGCTCAAATTGTTGGCGCTTACAGTAGTTTCAATTTTTTGGCACTCGCAAGGATGATTATTAACATTAACTCAATTTGTTGGAGCCCATTGATCACATGAAGTAAAGAAATCTAATTGGTTAACCTTAATATCTAACCCCAAAAAATGTATAATTGGAACAAGACTGTCCATTGTTTACTAGTTTAGCTCACCAAAGCGACTTGGAAAGAAGTGAAATTCATTCCATGTTATTAATTCGTCAACTATTAGTTAATGTTATTACAAGGACATTAATGAAAAAAGTAAGACATTAACTATGCTTAATTAATAAAATTAACTTTTTTTAATTCTTTTATTTTTTAGTTAATGTCTATCAAATAAAGATGAAAGGAGTAATATTTTATCGCTTCTTGATCGTTGGTCAACTTAGTTAAACTAGTGATTGGTGGATAACTATTGTATACAGGTCTAGTTGGTCGATATAATTAATAGGAGGAAATTACGCTGTATGCAACTTTCAAAGCGTTGACTTTACACAATAAAAAACTATTTCTAATGATACCAGATGTGGAAAAACTTGAGCGGAAATACCAGATTATATGTATAATTTCTCGTGGATCCGTTTCTCTCATTTTCATCCATTTTTTCGTCCTATTATATCTCTGTCCTCTTTGCTCTCTTTTCTTTTTCTTCTTCACCCAACGCCTTCTCGACCTCCTTTCCACCGCCTCGATCTCCGGCTCCTCTTCACAGCAGAGATCGCGATGATCGCTTGGTCACTTCTGCATGAGAACATCTTCGCCTTGGAATGGAAGTAACTGTCTTCGAGTCTTTTAACCACAACAACTCTTTGATTAGGTAGAACTCCCTTGTACACCATCCCAGACGATCCTCTCCCAAGCTCATACGTGAAATTGTTTGTTGCTTTCTTCAGTTCTGCGTAACTGAACCTTCTGAACTGACTTAATATTGCAGTATATCCAGCTTCAACAGAAGCTGGAATGCTGTTAATTCCAAAAAGCAGCAATCCCAATGTGAAAAACAGAAGTTCAACGCCCCCAATGGCACCTGCAAATGCGTAGAGATAAACCCATTTCACATTGCTTTTGACAGCTTCGTACATGAAAGGACTCCCTATCAGAATTTCAGAACCTGTTGAATTACATATGGTATCCCTGGCTTCAAGTGTATAAGGTTCAGATGCCTGTAGATTAACAAGCACTTTCACGTACATATCGCCCGGAAAACTTGAAGCCATAAAACCATTGAAAAGAACGCCTTTGGGGTAACAGAATCGTTCTCCTGTTATGCGATAAGCGAATCCTTTACACCTGCAATCATTTAAGCAAAGTTGCATGCAAGTTTCCAATGACGTGTTGTCATTTCTACTTGTGTTCAGATCATATCCGTAGAAATCTGTCTGTAAGATCTTCACAAATTTTACCTGCCGAGAATTGCAGGTTTGATTAAAGATCGGCTTGCAGCCCCTGGTCCAGTTTGCAGGATCATTGACCTGATAGCCAGGGGGGCAGGACCATTTAGGCTCTGGATCATTAGCACAAATGCCATTCTCTCCACAAATTCCAAGCACACAGTACTTGCCAAGAGCCATCCATGACACCGACCACAATCCTGTCACATTGCTTAGACTGTAAAGCCTTAAATTACCATCTATATCCATAGTTAGCCTTCTTTTAATCCCAAAACCCATGTTAGGGGCACTGAATTGCCAGTTATCACTTGATAAAAAATTCCCCATGTCAACCAACATGGAAAGTCTGGTCCTGTTATAGTTGGTTCTGCCAATTTCAGCCAAACTGTTAATGCCTGGATTAGGCACATATATGGTGACAAATCTGACCCACCATACATCAAAGTCAACACATTATTGTTATCGAAAAAGAAATTGAAGAATCCAGAGCCAAAATTTCCTTTACCAAGATTGGAAACAAGCCTTGATGTTCTTGTAAACAACTGGTTTGGAAGGAGAGTATTGGTTGGAAAATCAAAGTTCTGCCACACAATTGTACCTGTAGTTTTGAAGAGGAAGAAGACACTAGAAACTTTGACAGAATAGTTTTTGCAGAGAACGACCTTTTTTCTTCGTTCATTACTTTTTATATTAGATACAAAAGCTTATATACAAGTCATAGTGAGATAGCTTGTTACATATAAAAGTTAGAACTGATGCAATAGTAATGATGGCACTACCAAAAATCTCTGTAATTAGTTCAAAAATATTTAAATGAAGAGTCTTAAAAAAATACTATAACATCAATAGTACAATTTGGGTCTTTCAGCACAAGATTTCCCGTGTCCAGAAGCACTGCTACGTCAGCGCCGGAGGGGGTTCCACTGGTTTCCCAGACGGTGGAACCATCCACATCTGTTAAGATCATAACACCATTTCTCCTCAGAGAAAGTCTTGAGCCTCTTCCATTGACTGGTTTGTCTCTGTTAGCCATCCACACAACTGTCCTGTCCTTAGAGTTTGTGAACCAAATTGAGAACCAATATGCATTGGTTCCTGTACTATAAAACCCACAAGTGAAGGTTTTGTCCGGTGAAGTCAGGACATGTGTGTCATCTTCCACTGAAAGTGAAGAACCTTTTGACAGAATGTTCATAGCCTCACATGGAAGTATTACAGCAGAGAAGTTTATTGCAATGAGGGTGATAAGGAGTTTGGCAAGTGTTAATATCTGAAACTTCATGTTCAGATCAATGGAGAGTTTACAGGTTGTTTATTCTGTTAATTCATGCTGACAATATCTTTCCATATATAGGTGTTGGAAAAGATCTTATAGCATGATTCTGTCATTTTCTAACTAAAAAGATTGTAATTTTTCTTAATAAATAGACGACCCCAATAATAACATAAAAGTCATCCCTAACTTTAAAGTATTGGAGATTCTATTTATTTTTATTAAGAGTCAAATTTTATTAGAAAAATATATATCGCAATTATTCGAACTTGGAAAAAATTAAGCGTGTCTTGGATGGTTAGAATTGGAGACTTTTGATTACTAAGATGGTGCTGCCAATTCCCTGTTAGGTAGGTCTCTTCTAATCTCGGCTGACCGCTGACCAATATTTTATTTTCTTATAAGTAGAAAATTTGAAGAAATCTTTCACATTTTCCATTGATTCTATTAATGGAATGAACAAGTCACACAAGTATGCATGGACATGCACTGGGCCAGAAAAGTTTCACCCCGGCCACCATTTATAGATAATAATTGAAATTTAAATATATTTATAAATATTTTCAAGAAAATTTAAAATATATTAAGTTAAAATTTAATAAACATAGCAATAAAAGAGTTCAAGACACATATTAGTAGCACAACAATTAAGATTTGTTAACCGTTGAACCGCTAAAGATACCAAGATAGGTGGTGATCTCGTCTTAGGCAAAAACATATTAACAGCTTATATGCATATAAAGAGCTGTATATAATTTTGAACATTTAAATTATCTGTTTGAGTGATCTCATTTTTTATTTTGAATAATGAAATTTATCTTCTTAATAAATGTTCAGATACATCAATTTTAGAGCTAAATTGTGAAATTGCAATCAGATTTGTTTCTAATGACCATTAACTTTGAACTTTGAAGAAATAATATGAATATAATTGAAGAGGGGAAGAAAATTTTCCTCCATTTTTGAAAAAAAAAAAGAAAGAAACAAAAATAAAATGATAGAGAAAAAAGGAGTGGAGTGCATCTCTCTAGAAGTGGTGGTGTATAGTATAGTTAGTATAGATGCATAACATACTAAGTTAATGGTGGTGTATAGGAGTGGAGTCGGGGGGTCACCAGACCTTGCCGGACCACTCCATGTTCTATCCTTGTAGACATGATGATTCCATGGTACGATTCAACCTCTAATTTCAAGACTAACTTGAGGATTAGAGGGAGAGAAATCGGTGGATGAAATGGTGCCTGATTCTGGGTTTGATTAGAAGGTAGATCAACCAATTTACCTTATCTATTAAGCACAAATAATTGAGTTAGTTAAATTGTAGGGATGATATAGGAGTTTTCTAAAAATGTAAGGACTAAGTAGTATGCTTAGACAAACATCAGGGACTTTTAGTATTTCCCATTTGTAGAATTGTTGTACCTTCATATTGTACTTGATTTGGTCATGGAGCACACAAGTGAGTCTAATATCATATCTTTATTTAAAATTTTAAAGCAATTGGTTATGAATTTACACTATTTATAAGTCTTTGACACTACATTTTTATCAAAAACTTTAAGGCAATGGATATAAATCACTATAAGTCCTTCACATACACCACTATTCTTCAATGCAGGACTCTTCTCCATTCATACTTATTTTTCCTAACAATCTCGCCCTCAGGCCTGCTTCCTCTGCAACAGAAACCATTCCCAGTATCGGGCCTGGTCATCACCACAGTGTCACCAAAAGCTTCTTCCATGACTCCACCCTTCTATCTACGAACTTTTTCGACCACTCACACAGTAAATTTAGGTTACAACAGTCAATACAACTTTTCATCACATTACTGTAATCATCCCAAACCATTACCACACTATACCCATGTTGATCCATATCCTAGTTGAACTGCCAACTCTGTTACCACTTGTTGGACCCGGAGAGTCTTGAGAAGAACTGCACACATATGGATCTAGTGAAGAAGCACACAAGTGGGTATGATACCACATCTTTATCTAAAACTTTAAGACCATGGGTTATGGTTTACAACACTTATAAGTTCATCATTCTTATAAGTCCTTAAAAACACTAAAACAACTTAAACACAATAAATTATATTTTACCAACGAGAAACATGAGTACTTAGTTTAATCGATGGAAAGTGATAATATTCCTTGTTGTCTTTCTCATTTGATGTACTTAGACAAAATTGGATGTTCTATTTCTAAATTTATTAATAAAACTAGCACTTTACCTACACAGTTATTAGAATTTTTATTATTTATATAAAAATAACATTAATTCTAAAAAAGTGAAAAAAAAAAATTAAACACGGTAAATTCTAATTTTTTTATTTTTAAGAAATATACATTTTTAATTTTAATGTATATAACAAAAGGTTCAAATAAAATTTTATGTTGAGCATAAAATAATAAATTAAATATTTTTTAAAAAAACTTATAAAGTTTTCCAAGCTACGAAACTGAAACTAATTAATATTTAGTAAACTTACATTAATTTTTTCTAAATTTTGTAGTTCTACATATTTTCTTTATTTGAATGTTTAATTATAATTTTTTTATCTTAAAAGTCCATAATCTTAGATGTCGTACTTTTTTTAAAAACCACCAATGTCAAAACTCGTAGCAAATGATTATTTTTATTATTAAATAAAAAATAAATAAGAATTAAAATTAAAAATAAATTGATGTTTTTTATTTTAAATCAAAATTAAGATATTAAAAATAAATAATTTGCTATATGATTTACTGTCACAACTATGAAAAAATTGCACTAAACTTATAAAAATAATGTCACGACCCATTTCCGGGGCCGCGACCGGCGTACGAAATGAACCGTCTTTGGGAGCCCGGCTCATCCCGCACAAGCCTCAAAGTACAAAACTTATACCCAAACCTCATATTTAAATAAATATGAATAACAAATAAAATATAATCTTTGTTTATTAAAAACAAATCAGATATATAAGATATAATTTATATATCATATTCCAAATCAATTACATAATCCAAATATATATATAAATATATATATTTTCAGATACCGAATCTTTATTTTTGAAAAGATATTTGAAAATCCAAACAAATACTATTTATAAAAAAAACGTGTCACATTTCTCAAATCGGGTTCGTAGAACAAATGTTCAAGTCAGAAACCAAAATAGAGAAAGATGATATATACCTACGTATATATCAATTTACCAAAACA
>CAODLS010767251.1:0-22624 GCA_948243855.1 Flueggea neowawraea
AATACCATAATAATATTTTACAAATATGAGATGAAAAACTAAAATCAATTAGATCTCGGTTGAAAAATAATTTAAAACTAATAGATTTATGCAAAAATTGTATAGCTAAAAAGAAATGTGAATGTCAAATTATTCGACCGATATTCAATAAAAAATTATATAGTCTTCAGTTTGTACTAAAAAAATTTCAAAAAACCATCCAGTCAATATTCAAACAGTTTTTAAATAGTATTCAATTGGTATAAAAAAATTAAAAAAATATTCAATTGATGTTCAAACAGTAAAATAGTATTTGATTGGTATTCAATTTTTTAAAAAAAATATTCAATTGGTATTCAATAGATATTTAACTAGTATTAAATTAATATTCAATCAATTTTTAAATAGTATTTAATAAGTATTCGATTTGTATTTAAAAAGTTCTCAAAAAAATATTCAATATGTATTAAAATAGTATTGAATTGATATTTAATCAGTTTTTAAAATAATATTAAATTAGTATTCAACAAATATTCAATTAGTGTTTGTCTAATTTTCAATAGTATAGAATAAGTATTCAACAAATAATTTAAAAAATATTCAACATGTTTACAAATATTTTTTCTTGACAATTCAACGACTTTTTAAAAAGTGTTCAATTGGCTTCAAATTCAAAAGTTCAAGGGCTTAACAGAAAAAAAGAAAAGTTCAAGACTTAATAATGAGTAAAGCAAAGTATTAGGCTATGATGTGTAATGTTACAAAACATCATGGGCTACCAGTGAAATTTAACAGATAACAAATTTGTTGTCTTCTTTGTGAAGGGTTTTCAAATCATAGCAGTCGCCGTCGCAACTCTCAGTGACGAAGCGACGAAGACCGGAGTCAGCAGCGACGCAATCTCCGTATTCGCGAGTGGGAGAGACAGAAGCGAGAGCGAGAACGAGCAAGAGAAGATCGGAGTCCGCAGCGGAGGAAGAAGCGCTGGGGGCAGTGGCGATTCGAAGAGGACGACGGTGGAGAAAGACGCTGCGATCTCTGACGAATAAAGGCGCTCCGACGACAGAGAAGAGGAGAGAGGACGTAAAGCGGCGGCAACAGAGATTTCAAATATATCAAAATCTTTTTTTTTTTCAAAAAAGACAAATCTAATTAATTTCCTTTGAAGCCCACCCAAGATTTGATGTCACAAAATATTGCTCCACTCTCAACTTTGAAGTCTGAAACTACACTTATTCTGAACAGAATTTCAATCTTTCGCTTCAACTCTGACGATGTTAAGTAAAATTTTCGTTTACAGATCTGCAAAAACATTGTAATCGTTGACGTCCTTTATAATCAAACGCATTGAAGAGACAAAGGCTGCTACAGCAAGTAGAGAAAATAGAATAACGTTAAACAAGTGCCAAATGTTGTTGCCTATTCCTGATGTTTTTCTCTTCACCTGTCACAACAACACAACAAACATGTTAAAGTTTCATCTTTTACTTATCTTCCTCTCTGTTAATTACGTTAACTAATTACCTTGATGAACACTAAGCTTGGGAACACAAAGGTCAGAGGAATGATTGTAAATGAACCAACCAAGTTCACGAAGTCTCCCATGAAAGGAAAGATTGCAGGGATGAATGTGGTCGCAGTAAAGAAGATTGCCCGGTTTAGGAAAAGCCGTCCGATGTTTTCTCTCGAATGGAGGCTCTGATCCAATTTCAGAAACCGCGTGTCAAGAGCTTCATGTACTGGTGCAGCGAACATCTACCAGACAAGTAGGGATTATTAGAAAAATTCGACCATTTGATCAGTCTAAAAAATGAATGGAAATTGAATCAGAATCTTACATTTTGAGAGACAATTGATTGAAAGACAGTTGTGATGTTGATTAGGACCTTCACCCATTTGGGGCCAAGCATGTTCAGCGGAAGGTACCATGAGACTGATGAACCGTAAGCCCAGTATCCGACAATGGTTACGCCGTAATAGAACAGGAGACCCACTGTGAATTGCGCAAACAGGGCTTTGTTCATGTTCTTCACTGCTGGCTTGCGTAACGTTGACTGTATGTACCAACATTTCAGAATCATATAGATATCTACTTATGCTGGACTGAGATGCAAAATTTTATATATATATATATTGGTTATAGATTGATGATAGATTAACCTGAACTTCTGGCAGCAAACCAGCTGAGTTGATGACGACGGCGGATGAAACTGCACCAAAGGCGTTGGAGATCTTGTCGGCTTTGGATCCAAGAAGCTCATAATTTTTGTCTTTATCAGAAATTCCTTCAGGAAAGACAGAAAATTTAGCGGAAGCAATTGTAGTTGATGATGCATACTTAGGTGTTGCACATATTTGTGTGAAGATACTTACCATTTTTTATCATCAATACTAGGGAACCGACTGTGTAAATGGATGTGAGAACAAAAGAGATTCCCAACCACATCCCCATTGCTGACATTGTTGGAAAGCAAAATGAGAACAAGAAAAAGCAGGCTCCGGAGACGATGATAAAGTATTGCAGCCTCAAGGGTGAGTCACTAATGAGTGAGTGGAGTTCCTGTTTCAAGAAAACATCGTATTGCACGTCAAAATTGAGGTAACAAGCTAAGCTAGTTTGTCAATGACAGGTTTTTAATGGTGAAAGTAAATGAAATGCCTTAAGTGCTGCTCCTGCTAGAAGAACAAAGCCCACATTGAAAAGAAAAAGCGCCATGGATTGATATACCCATGTCAGAATGTACATTTTTCTCCCTGCAAAAAGAAAGAAAAAGCAAGAATCCATTAATATACCTAAATTTAAACATTTTATTTAATTATATTCCTTAACAGAACATGCATCAGTCATCACCATAAGTATAACCCATAATGTCTCTGTATCTGATGAAGCGTTTTCCATCAATAATATGAAAGGATGCCAGGAGCCAGGAAGCATATGCAATCCAGAGTCCCAAAACAGCCATGACTATGCTTCCCCATATCCAACCTAAAGGCACCAATATAAGGCTTGAAAAGCTCATTATGTATCCGCAATTGAAGCTGGTCACCAACAACAACCCCACTTTTTGCCAAGAATCTGCAAGTTTCACATATGTTGATGTCAAAAACAGAGCTTTAGAACAACCCTCGTGATACAAAAGGACTAGTTACAACATTCTCATCAGTTTCACCTTGCCCAACAGCATGTGCAGATGCTGAGACAACCTCTGCGTCAACTTCAGGGCCGACATTTGTTTCTTCTTGTTCGATGCTCAAAGCATTTCCATTGCTTGTTTTGTTTTCAACTTCCATGGCTTTCAGTAGAGAAACCTGATAATTGGCTAACAAAAGGGGTCTTCATATATATACCTCAAAGTTTGTATAGTGCCTTGTTGCTGTAGCCTCTGTAGCTGAAGCAATAGCGATGAAACAGCAATACACCCGGATATCATAACTTCATCTGTCTGCACGTGTTGGCCTATGAAAGTAGACATAGCCAAACCAACTCGAAACCGGCAAATCGGACTAGAATCCAACCGGTTAAATTCGTTGAAAACTAGGCCGGAGCCGGAACCGAAACCATGAACCGTACAGTAAAAACCGGTGGTTCATTGGCTAGTTTCGGTCAGGGATACCAAAACCCATGGAACCGCCTATTTTGACCGTTGTCAAACAGTTCTTCCCCTTTTTCTCTCTTTTAGAACCGTGTCAACCACAATAAAAAATGATAATAAAAAAATTGGACCAAACCGGATCGGAACCGAAACCAAAGTTTTAATCAATCAAATCCGAAATTGAACCGAAACCATCCCCAACCAATGAGCCACGATCTGATTCAGGTTGAAGGTTTTTTTTAACCGGAACGGGCCACCATTATATGAAAGCAACTTATGTGCTTTCACTTCGCCAATCTACAATAAATGAGTCTTCATGTACAAAAAATTACCGTTCTTATTATAAAAAGAAACTTTTTTATGTGTTATTTGTTTTCATTTAAAAATCGAATTCAATCAATAGAGTTGATTCTAACTCAGTCAAAAAATGATGATATACCTAATATCAAATAATTATAAGTCAATTAATAAAAATAGTTGAATTTTAATATTTTTAATGCATTCTTTTTATTGTAAGTAGCTAATTACTTGTGCATGCTACCAAATTAATTAAACCTCCATACAAGTACAATGACCGATACGTAATTAGTTTATCAGTTTTTTTTCACTTTTTTTTCACTTTCAATAAAAAATTGATACATATCATGTGTAGTCTTAATATATTTAATAATGTTGACTTTCTCTTTGATTAGAGAATGCATAAAAAATGCACAAAATAAAGTGTTTGCTCTTAGTTCATTAATCTTGACTCGGTTGTGTAATTAACTACTCTTCTTAATTAATCAATGATGTACACAAGAAAGGTTTAGCATTAAAAATGTACTTATACATAGCTAATTACTAGTTAGATAGCCCGCGCATCGCGCGCAATTATTGTGTTTTTATTTGAAATAATTGTTTAAAATATTTTATAATTTATAGTTTATCAACTGATAATGATAATAAAATAATTAAATGGAAAATATATGGAAATTAACCAATTTCTTAATAATTTTATCTATTTTATGCATCATCAAATAAAATAATAAATGTTTATTTATGAAAAAAATATATTCTCTTATCATTTAGATCTGTGCACTTTAATAGATTTTCTAACAATAATAGTGTAGTATTTTTTTTTGTGTTTAGCTGAATTGGCTCTTTTAATGACTTAAAAATAGATTATTTATATTACTTTAAAATAATTATTTAAAACAATAAATTTCTGAAAAATAAAAAATTACTCTATTTATATGTCTCTTAAAGTTCTATAATTAATATTTAAACTAATTTTTACTAATATATCATTAAATAAATTTATACATAATAAATATTAATTAAATTAATTATTTAAAATAACTATTTTAAAAATTATAAATTATTACAAAATTAAAAAAAGCAGTAAAGAAATTTTAAAGAGTATCTTTTAAACATTCTTTTTATAAGAATTTATATATTGTATATAATGTGGATATGTCAAGCACTCCATAGCACAATGCACATGTGATATTATGGGTTAAAAATCAGAAGAATTTACGCATGTATATTTACGTAGGTAAGTTGTCAAAATGTATTCATTGGTCAGGTACTGTTTAACATACTGGTTGTTGGAGCAGTGTTTGAGCAGTTGCTTAAGTTTCGTTTTCTAAGAAAACAATTAAATGAAGTATAAAGAGTATATTTATGGGTTTAATCAATCATAGAAGGTGTAAAGTGACACAGACATCTAGAAAGCATTAATAATTCATCTTCATAAATGAATCTGCACAGAATTTGGCTGCATCAGGTGAGATGAATTAATTAAAAAATGGGGGAATATTGTGGAAGTAGAAATGAAGTCGAGTGTAGTTGTTTTCTGTTTCAACTAATAATCAAAAGGTCAGGATGGAGAGGGGAATAGTAGCTTCTCTTCAGATATGACCGGTCGCTAATTTTGTCTATATATGTATATATCTCAAAATATTTAGAGCACCAAACTCGTGTCCAATATTCGTATACCAACATTTTGCTAGATTGATTTTGGACCAAAAAAAAGGTTCAGTTTTAATTTTAACGTCGTCAGAAACATTTTAGACGAAAAAAAAATCTTCACAATTTTCAATGATATAACCCATTGTTATTAATAAGATAAAATTTATGGCGGTCTCTAAGGTTTGGAATATCTTTTTCGGTTTTTATACTTTAAAAATTTGTCGCTTTAGTTTTTTTGTCTGTCACCATTAGTCAAACATAACGTATCAAATTAAAAAAATTGACGTGATATATAAAATTTAATAATTTTAAAAATATAATAACAAAAATACACTTATAATTACATTAGTTTGTATATTTAACTTCTGCTTTTCCTTTTGATCGAATTAACTGATGGTTCAGTTCAAAAAAAAAAAGAATTAACTGCTGCCTTTTTATGTGCCTTTTTGTGCTGCTGGCAGTAAGAACTAATTGTGCTGAAATGGATAACAGTGAGAATCTGAAGCCTGAAGGAAATAAATGTTCAAACTGAATCAAACTTAGTAATAAATTACATTTTCAAGACACGTGCTTTCTATATTATACTTTTCCATTTCATTCCAGATGTTCATTGCTCTCTGTTTGCCTTTTTACTGCCAGAAGGAGCATGTCACATTTATGTCCCAACCCTATTCTAGCTTCATTTAGTCTATACCACTACACTTCTCTTGACATGCCATTGGGTGCAATCTAGTAAGAGTTTAGTCAGTTTAAAAAGAGGAGTAAAACTGATAGTTTAGATTTTAATAGAGATTATAAGACCAAATACCATTCATTTATGAGATACACTAGTTCAAAACTCAACATTTAAACTTGTAGGTGCACTATCGATGGTGGAAAAGTTGAGAGCTATTTGAAGTTGCCGAAATTATTCTTGCCATTCACATTTTAATTTCATGCTTCAGCAACATGTTCCACTTCGATGTCACATGTTTCTCGTCAAAGTCCAATCTCATATACTTGATGTGTTCCATATCATGTTAACTTACCATTATTAATGCATGGTTACAGATCGGTGAAGGGGAAAAGTCAGTAAGGGCACTTTTTGGTGTCATCTCTCTCTCATTTCTGGACTTGCTATGAAACAAAAATTTGGTTTCTTTTATTCTTGCTTCTTTTTATTTGATTTAAAAATGAAAATTTGGTGACCGAAAATTTGATTTAAGCTCACTTTGCCCTTGTAAAAGTTAGATCATATCCAGAAAACTTAGAAAGAGAGAGAGAGATGACAAAAGGTGGTGGTGGTGGGTAGAGAGAGTAAATTTATTTTAAATTTGAGGATAAATTTATTTTTTTATCTTTTTTGTTAAGTAAAACAAACAAAATTAATTGGTAGAGATCAAAATGACTAATTTTCAAAGTGTATGAATGGAGAGAGGAATATAGTCAAACTTCAAGAACTGTCATGAATTTTACCCTTATAAATATAGACCACCTTCTGTGTCTTCTATTTTAATGAATGATTTTGTTTACGATGGATTGGATAGGAATATACCACTTTTGGTGCCTTCTATTTTAACGAGTGATGTTTATTTTTGAGAGTGTAATGTCATGCTTCCATATCGTCTAGGAGTCAAGGCTAAATTGTTTAAATTAGAAATTAGTTTGAAATAAATAGAGGGGGAATAGATGTTTTTGAATTTATGCACAAATTATTTTACAAAGGAAGAGAAAATAAATTTGTTGAAACTATGCATAAATTGTCTTTGATAGGGGGGAGCTTAATCTTGTTGATGTTTAGATGTTATTCCGTTATGATATTGGTTCCATTTATCCATAATATTGCATTTTTTATTGATGCTGAAAAGGGAGAGATTTTTAGAAACACTAGAAAGAATGATTTTTTTGCACAATCAAATGAGGAGATATATCAAACTATAAAGTGATAGAGGGAGAATTTTACAAATGAATTTCAAGATTTTTTTTTAAGCAAAGATTAAAGGGAGGGAATTTTTTTGGCACTTTGAAAAACATATTGGAAAACTTGATTAATGTACAAAACTTAGTAAGGTTATCTTTAAGGGAAAAAAAAAACAAATTCAAGATGAATGAAGACCAAGAAAAGTCAAGAAAATCATGTTTTCAAGTCTAAGAGTTGACCCATGATGATTAGTAGTCGACTAATGCATGAAGAAACTATTTCAAGAAGTTCCAGATCTTGAGTAGTCGACTAGTGGAAATGGTGAGTCGATTGACGGAAAAACAGAAGCACAAAAGTGTTTGATAGTCGACTGGTGAGACCATGAGTTAACTAGTGAAGATGGGTAGTGTAGAATCCTGCTATTTCGACTAAGTTCTCTGTAGTATTCGTTCAATTCCAATAAGGTTTTCTGTAGAACCTTGTTTGTTCTCAATTCGATCTGAATGCATCACATATTGAGAATTTGGAAAAGGAATTGGATTGGATTAGAAACTAAATAATTTGAGGGGGGAAATGCGTTTGAAACTAAAATAGAATAATTTGTGTAACAACAAAAAGAAAAGGAAGAAAAAAAAAAAGAAAACGTATTTACTAGGCTTTGCACATTTTTATGCCAAGATCCACAAAAATTCACATGATCAATTTTTTTTTTCCATCTGTACACACTCAGAAAATTAGGCAATATCAATTCTCATTAGGATAAGCTTGGAACCAATTTTAACCGACTCAACCTTATTACATATATATACATAGATACCAATTTGCTTTCAACACCTTTTCTTCATTCGAAACCAAGCCAACTCTTGTCTGAAAAATATCAACACTTAGAAAGCCAAACTAAGGACAAGATTTCTTCCATAGCTTGTCATCCTCTTCTAGTCATTACGGCAGGTATAAGCAAAAGATACTCCTAAACTCATAATAACTCCGGATAGCAGTCTGTTTGCTTTCAATTCTTGAAATTGATAGAGATGGAGTTTATGAAAACCCAAAGAACAAAACTTTTATATTTTGTCTTCTGTATGTCAGTAAAATAGTTTAAGCCAATTTTGTATCATTTCCAATTTATGTTTGAAATAATCTGGACTGCCCTGATTAACAATTTAGTAAGAACAGTCTATTTCAATGCTAATTTCGGGAACCTTAGAGACTCCCCATGGAAATGTATAAAACATGAAAGTTTTAGATAAATGTGTCCTCTAACTTTGTGTAAAAGGAATCAGCCTAAAACCTTGTATGTAGGGAGTTATACATGTTTATCTAAGACTATTTAGAATTATTGTTCCATCCAGTAAGATTTAATTCTAGGTTCAGTTGTAAATTCTGCTGAGATTTTTTTAGTTTTAATTGGCCTTTGATATTTCCATAAAAGTTTTATGCGAATCTAGTTTCAATAACAACAAACCTTTCCTGATTTGGATTTTTATGAGGTAAAACATGAATGAAATATTAAGACTAGGTTTGTCTGCTCTGTTTCAGTTTGTGGTCTGAATTTATAAATTTACTGCACCTTTTATGGATGCAATTGGAAACTTAATTTATACCTCTAGAACAATATATTTTTCTAGAATCAATTTGTATAGTTCAATTTGGTGCTAAAATAAATGAATTATGGTTAAAATACTATGTGAAGCCAAATCTGTTCTGAAGTAGAAACCGGTCATAAATTGTTTTGACTTTAAAAATTCACTAAAAATTCTATAAGTTGAATTAGGATGCCTACAATATACGAAATGAAAGCTTAAGATGTCTAATTTCAGATAAAATTATTATTAAGTTATTTGGGATTCGAAAACTCCAGAGGTGTTAAATAGAACATAGACTGTTCAATTGAAGCAAGACTAAGAAAAGTACTATAGGGATTTATATTGGTATGTTTGCAACAATAGGGACCAAAAGGATGATTTTCATGATTTTGAATAATTAAAGGACTAAAACTGATATTTTGTATAATTGGGGTTTAATTTGAAATTTTGAATAGTTGAGGATTGATATGTAATTTTAAAATATTATGAGGACTGATTTGTAATTTTTGAATAGTCGGAGCTCTAATTTGGAATTTTTCAAGGTCTTAAGGATTAAAGTGTAATTTTATAAAAGTTGAGGGACTATTATTTAATTTTACATAGAGTTCGATTTCTGAGTCGAAAGTGTTAGATCTTCAAGCGAAATAGGTTTTTATCGTTGTGCAAGTGTATGCATCCGTATTTTCATTCTGTACATTTTCTGTAATGTCACAGTTATCGTGTTTGATGTCTGTTGTAATAAATTATGTATTCAACTCTGTTCGTATTTTAAGGTGACCAACCATTCACCGGTGGACCCTGACTTGGATTATTTAGCTCGTCGTTTAGGTGAGTGTGATGACAGTTTCAGACATATATGTTTTGTCTTTTGAACTCTATATGTTTTTGATGTGTCTGACCTCTATATATAATTCAGAACAATTGAAAGACAAAAGAATCCTAAAATCTTAACTACGTGAAATCTTTGCTATTAAAATCTGTTTTGGAAATCATTTTGTTTTCTAAAATAAATTTTATGTTTTGAAATAAGTTTTTTGTCATATTCAGTATTTAAAAATATTCAATATTATATATATATATATATATATATATATAATGTAAAACAATTATTTGATTTGCATGTATGCTTGGTTTGAAATATTATTAATTTACTTAATCTTACTCAGGAGACCTATGCTATGAGAGTAAGCATAATCTTTGGTACACCATTGTGAAAATCCAGTTACTAGGATAAAATGGTTATCATGTGTCTAGCTAACACATGTGAGCTATTTTCTAGTGGCAGTAGTCCACGCATGATTTTAATTCTGATATATATATATATATATACAAATTATAATGTCTAACTGTATGTTGTTTGCTCTGAATGTTAACATTTTGAAAAATGTGTGTTTTTAAAAAAAACATTATATATTTTAGAGCCTTAGTAACTCCATTTGTTTAATTTTATTTTCGTCAACTTTTTAATTTTATTCTCAATAATTACTTTTAAAAATAAAATAATAAATCTTTTATCTATCTTATTTATTTAATCCGTGTGATTTTCTATTATTTGTCTTGTTTGCGAGGGATTTCAAAAGCATTTCTGAATTGTTGTCTGTAGATATATGATTGTATACTAATAGTATACAATATATACATGTATGTGATATTTTCTGAAAATATTTACAAAAAGGTTTATGTGAGGCCTAGAGCTACTCTGGAGTGTTATCATTCACTGGGTTCTTACCCCCTTCTTTTTTTGTTTATTTTATTTTATTTTATTTTATTTTATGTTTCAGGTGATTTCTTTTCTTCTTCAGAAATTTCCTGGCATCCAGATACTCAGTGAGGCACCCTTGTCAGCAATGAATGCCCTATTGTTCAGCCATTGGATTATTTGTTTTGTTAGATGCTCCACACTTGGTTATCTGTGGGTTATAAATATGTATTTGCTATTGCTTTGTCTATAAATGATTTTACTTATAATTATTTATTTTGTATTATTATATTCATGATTATGTTTTAATATTAAAGAATATTAGTTTTTGTTTAAATTGTTGTATTTGTTAAAACATTTTAATATAGTTAATAAGTCAGCTAATAATAAGAATTTGGGTAGATGTTATGTTCTCCGAGGCTTGTACGAGACGAGTCGAGTTTCCTTATAAGGTTTGCCCTTTACGCCACTCATGGTACGTTTTTTGATCGTGGCAGGTAGTCGACTAATGAAGATCGTGATTGCCCAAATTGACTTGAAATGACATTCACGTGATGTACAACGGTCATTTAACGGATATGTGACTTTGGTAGTCGACCAGTGAAGTTGGGTAGTCGACTAACGAAGAATAAAGAAGTGAATCTGAAGCTGGTAGTCGACTAGTGACTTGGGTAGTCGACTAGTATAAGCTGTCAACATAAAAAATGCTTCAAGATCTATTTCCAACGGGTCTGGACACTATTCCAACGGTACAATCAACTTGAAGAGCATCTCAAACACTATCGAGACTTGAAGGACAGAAGAAAGCAACCAACTCCTTGCTACAATAATTCTCATTTGGTGCTCAAAATTAGCCTAATTTTTGAGTATTTTGCTTCATTCTCATATATCAAAATGCCACCACATTATTTCTCATTTGTAAACACTTTTGAGTTAGAGTAAGGTTTGTTGTTAGCCTTCAAAACAACATTGTAAGGGCTTTAGAGGTGTGGGCCTAGAGAAAAATGAACCTTGTGTTTGCTTTAGAGGTTTGAGCCAATAATCAACCTTATATAAGTTTTAGAGGTGTGAGATGCAATCAACCTTGTTGTAAGGTTTTGTTGGATTGAGCCGGAATCAATCATCGATATAGTGGATTGGGAAATCCTATGTGAGAAATTTAGGTAGTGGACGTAGGCACCGAGAATTGGCCGAACCACTCTAAATCATTTGTATTCATTTTTTTTCTCTCAACTCTCAACAACTCAACTAAGAAGACCGAAAAATATACTCCCAACATATACCATATAATTTCCTTAAATTTTTATTCCTTTCCACATTATGCTTATGCACTTGCGTTGAAGTCCCAAAGACCAAATTGGTGTATTTATTTGCAACATATTAAAAAGATATATTTACTCTTTAAACATATTACTTATAAAAAGACGTGTTAATATATTTATCCTTTAACCTATGTTATATACTTGCACAATTTATTTCTGCAATTTATTCAACGATCAAAAGATTTGTTGTATGGATAGGAGTATGCTTGAATCTAGCAAAAGAGGAAAGGAAAAGCTGGAAAAGAACATGGGTCAGTCGTGAAGAGTGAAGCCCACCCTTAATCTCAATTCTGAAGTTCGATTTCGAAATTTTTTGACCCAATCCATGACTTTGGAATTGGGCAAAATTACAAATAAATACATTTAATATATAAAAATAGAATACATTAACCTTAAATGATTGATATTTGGCATTCTAAATTATTAATGTTTGATATCGTAATATTATGACACATGTCAACCTCTAAAATTATTTAACAATTCTCTTTCTCCTTCTCCGTCGTGATGGCTAACAATATGCATTTTTTATTACCAAAAGTTTTAATTTAGTTTTAGATATAATTTTATCTACTTTTGCAGATTTTTTAATCAATAGCTTTTTAAGGAGTTGTTGCCTAAGTGAAAGAAAAAAAATTCGCCCACAGATCTCCTGGCGAACAGATTTGTTTACAATGTTGCAAATTTTGGCGGATTTTATTTGATTGAAAAATGGAATCATAATGTATTCGACCATCTGAATTCTCCTTTTTGAACTATATTTGTGTATGTTCAGATTTCGATTTTCTAACTGTTACAACCATTTTGACTCTGAATTGAATTTACAATTTCATATTTTATAATATTCTTTTTTTAACATTAAAATTGTTTAACTCTATTTTGAAAGGTATAATTATAATCTCATATCATATTTTAGTTCAAATTGTTTTAATTATCAGAATTACAAAATCAAGAAAATACATGCATTTTGTTTCCGCAACAATTCATATATTTTAAATTATATCCAATTAACAATACATATATCATTTTGTTTCAGTAAATCTCTACTCCTATCATATTTTGATTTTATCTCTATCAAGTGCTTATATATCTCCACACATGTCATTTCCGCACCATCTACAGTTCAAATATGTTTTCCCTCTCTTTGCAGTCATTCATTTTGTTTTTCAAGCTATCCATACTCTGTTGATACGGATGATTGTGATACATACATGTTCTTTGTTTTGAAAATGATTATTGGATTTTAAAAATAAAGATTAGCATAGCTACGACCTGGAAGGATCCAGTTAATAAGCAATTTTAACAGTACGAGAAGTATAATATGTGTTTGTTTCAACAGAATATATAACAAATCTAATTTTTTGTTTTGCTCTTTTCAAAAAGTAAATTTAACTCTTATTTTGCTATTTTCATGTTTTGGCTCACCTTTCAGTTATGATCAATAAATTTCTACCAAGCAACTTTGAGATAAAAAGATCTTGATGACGTCTGTTTTGGTTTTGTAATTTAAGAATTCATTAGTCATATTTGTTCGCACTATTCCATTTGAATGTAAAAATGCAACAATAGGAGAATTGAAGAATGAAGATGTTGATTGACCAAAAAAAAAAAGAAGAATGAAGATGTTGTGTATCCTTGCAGAATAAAAATATTGTATATGTTTGCAGATAATTCCTTTTCTTTTAAATGGTTTTTACATTTAACAAGGATGAAGGAAGTTTTTTTTTTGTCATGGATATGGAAGAATTGAAAAGACTTTTGTATCGATAATTGTCTTCTTCTTTTAGGTCGAAAATGCAAGCATATTGATAGTATTCCGGGACAGCATTCGGGTCCTATACTAGTATAAATTAAATTGAAAACCGCATTTACAACAAACGGCTTAGGGTTGATTTCATATACAGTCAACACAAAATTTAATATGTTGAAAGTTGACTTCACTATACTCAAATTTCAGCAACCAAAAATCTTTATCTTCTTTATAAACAATTAATTTCCACATTAATATCCGCAACAATTTCAACTGGAAAAAAACTGCATAAAAAAACAAGAATCAAAACCTCAAACAGACATGAACCACACAAAAAAAATTAAAAAAAAAACACATATTTTACAGAAAATAGCTAGAGAATCCTAGAAATTTCAAGCTGGAATAATGACATTCTAGAAAAGATCTAAAGCATTCAACTAGGAAAGAGGATGATATTTTCAACAGATCTAGAATAAAAAAACTACAAAAAAATTCAACAAAAAATACAAACATTCACATAAAATCCTCCTATTTTGTTTAAGTCTATTTATTTCTTAACGTTAATTTATCAAAATCTAATAAAAATAGATTGATAATCAAACATAGAACACAAAAAATAGACAATTTGTCAAAATCTAACTCTGATTTTGAAAGGACTTTGATAAACAGGAAGTCAAGTGAAAGCATTAAAAGGTTTTAGATAAAAATGACTAAAACAAACAAAAAAATCAACCATAAGTCAACCACATAAAAAATTCTTAATGACAAGTGAACAACATCAAATCACACATATTATGACAACTAATAAGTATCACACTGCATTCTTCCAAAAAGATTCTTCACAAGTTCGAAACACTAACATGATAGATTAAAGAACAGAAGCGAATCATTACAACAAGTGTGAAAATAAACAATATTAAATTCATGAAAATGTCCTAAAAAGAAAATTTGAACTAATGGTTGAAGAAAATGACTGCATCCTTAGAAACACAATCACAAGGAAAAATATAAGCAAAAACAACCAATAATAAAATAAAAAATCCATAAGGACAAAATGCAATAACAGGAAAACTATTCAAGAGTAATTTGAAAATTGTTTGCAAAGCGTAATTTCCTCAAACTTTGGAGGTGCCTCAACTCTCTCCGTACCTTACACTTCCTTCCAAATTCCAATTCTCTTACCTTATTTTTCCAGAATTCTTCTCTAGAGATTTTATTCGACTCCATAAAAGTAATAAAATATATAAAATCTTTGCTCAACTCTTTTTTTTCTATGTTTTCATCCACCTTTATTAATTTTGTGACATTGAGTTCTTTTTTATACTGTCGATTATATGAAAATAAAAATAGAAACAACAATTTTTCCAAAAATATACTATATAATATTTGCAATGAAAATATATAAAATGTTAAATTATTTCATTATATTATAGTCTCTTATTGAGAATCAAATTATTTATCACAAAAAAAAAATTCATTTGATAAATTAATCTAACAGACCAAAAACAAGCATGTCACACCCAAAATGTAAATTAAATTAGGTCTGTCATGAATTCGTGATGGACAAGCAGATCAATCATGGCTCCAATAAGCGTGTATTGAGCTTACCTTAAGACGACAAGAGATTTGTCTTAAAAAATAAAGATCCACGTGGCATTGCTAATTGTCTCTTGTCTCCTGGTTCGGTGCTTGGCAAAGTAATT
The DNA here is from genome assembly GCA_948243855.1 of Flueggea neowawraea. Lineage (NCBI taxonomy): Eukaryota > Viridiplantae > Streptophyta > Magnoliopsida > Malpighiales > Phyllanthaceae > Flueggea > Flueggea neowawraea. The sequence continues at coordinate 15,480 of CAODLS010767251.1, forward strand.
TGGGTTGTACATGAAAAGCTGTTGGCAGTAGATGTAGCCAAAACCATGTTATGACACAGATCCTAGTCGTTGCCACGTCAGTTTGGCATCACATATCTCAACCAGTTTTGAGGTCTCCAGGTCATCTTTATCCTTTCTTACTTTTTATTTTTTTTCTTTTTTCTTTTGACATAAAAGAGGAAGAGAGTTTGTAGGAGAAGTATCAATTTAATTGAAATGTTACTGTTGCGGTCACTGAATTTTAAGTTTTATAACTTTATATATAAAAAAAAAATAGGAGGAGAGAGAACAACTAACGGTAGCATATTCCGCTATATGTAACCATACGAGCTCTAATGTTGGAAGAGTAATAACCAAGTTTGACGGGAACCAAAACTTGTCACTATAGCAACACTAATGCGGCTAGAGGAAAGTTCTGAATCAAGGTTTCCTTTGTCTTGTTCAACCAACCATTTTTCAAATGATACTGTTAAATGTTAATGGCTGTTATTTATTGACCAGTTTTTCAGTTTTCCTTCACCATGAACTTTGTGTGGACTAATGACACATTATAAAATTATTTCCGTCATATTATAAAATTGTTTTTGATAAATTGTTTAACTTAATTTTATTAATGGATGTTTTTTATGATAAGGATGAAAATTAGAGAAGTTCTGAGACACGCATAAACCACAAAAATAAATTAAAAACAAGCATATTTTGCAAAAAAATAGTTGGAAAATCCTAGAAATTTTAAGCTGAAATAATGATATTTTACAAAAGATCTATAAACATTCAACCAAGAAAGAGAAGGATATTTTCAACATAACTGAAATAAAAAAACTATCATAAAAAAATCAACAACAAGTACAAATATTCATATAGAATTCTCCTATTTTGTTTAAATCTATTTATTTCTTAATTTTAATTTATCAAAATCTAATAAAATAAACTGATAATCAAACAGATAAAAACACAAAAAATAGACAACTTGTCAAAATCTAACTTTAATTTTGAAAGGACTTAGATGAATAGAGAAGTCAAGTGAAAATATTAAAAAGTCTTAGATTTTTTTTTTGAAGTGGAATGCACACAAATTTGTACTACCTTTAAATTCCTCTAAATTACCTTTGGTGAGTTTTGAATATGAGACCTCTACTAGCCACTTTGTTCATAATTGCCAATTTAAAGGTGGACATAATTGTCAATTCAACTAGCCACTTTGTTCTTAAAAGCTCTTAGATAAATAGGACTAAAACAACAAAAATCAACCATAAACCAACCACAAAAAAATCTTAATGACAAATGAACATCTCAAAATCACACATATAATGACAACTAATAAGCAACACACTACTTTCTTCTAAAAAGAATCTTCACAAGTTCGAAACACCAACAAATTAGATTAAAAAACAGAAGCAAATCATTGCAACAAGTGTGCAAATAAACAATATCAAATTCATGACTGCACACTTAAAAATACAAATACAAGAAAAATATAAGCAAAAATAACTAAAGATCAACAAAAAATTCCATAAGTACAAATTGCAAAAACAGCAAAATTATTGAAGATTAATTTAAAAATTGTATGAAAAGCGTAATTTCCTCAAACTTTGGAGGTGCCTCAACTCTCTCCGTGCCTTACATTTTCTTCCAAATTCCAATTATCTCACCTTATTTTTCCAGAATTCTTCTGTAGAGATTTTATCCGACTCTATAAAAGTAATAAAATATATAAAATCTTTTCTAACTCTTTTTTTCTATGTTTTTATCCACTTTTAATTATTTTGTGACATTGAGTTCTTTTTTATATATTGTCGATTATATGAAAATAAAAATAGAGACAACAATTTTTCCAAAAATATAATATAATATTTGCAGTGAAAATATATAACATGTTAAATTATTTCATTATATTATAGTCTCTTATTGAGAATCAAATTATTTATCATAAAAAACAGTATATTTGCTAAACTAGCTTTTCGTACACATGCTTTACATGCAAATTTTTATTTTTATAAAAATTTTAATAAATTATGTTCAATATAAGATTAAATTACATTTTCAATAAAACATAAATACAATATATATAGAGAGAGACCGATACCTACCCACCACTGCGACCCAAAAGAGCGTTCTGGCGAGAAAATCTATAGAAGAACGTTACCAAGAACATTTCTTGAAAGATCTAACCCCCACAGGCGATGGTCAGGGGTCATCCTCTCAATAGGACAGAAAGAAAGAAATAGGTCATTCTCCCACTGGGAGAGCTACAACTAGGAACAACAAAGATTTCAAATCCAGAGATTAATCGCTAACTAATTCATTATTGTTCATTAGCTAAAGTTTCTTCCTGAATGCAAATCGATCATCAATATCTTTCTCAACTCTATCGAAATAATTAACTTTACTCATTATCAACTTTACTCATCACTAAATTGAACAATAAGGCATTTTGACAATAAAATTTTTTATTGCTGGAAAAAATACTCTAATGTTTCCTTATGATAATTTATCAAAAATTCATTGAACTCTTAGCTTAGATCAAGTCTGTGCCTTTTTTTTTTAATTTCTGCTGCTATTCTAAAGCCGTTGGACTTCTAACTTCGATATGCTCAAATAGCACTTCAAAATATTTTGGATTAAAAACTTTTCCACTCTTTTAGATGTGCATGTGGCAATATATTTTAAGATGTGTGAACATAAATCTTCAGAAAACTTGAAAATAATTTAAATTTACACAATATCAACATTGAATGTCTTATAATTTTAAAAATAATTCAAATAATAAAATTATATTATTATGTGATAACAAAACTTTTGTTTTATTCTGTTAAAAAAAACTTTTGTTTTATATGTCTGATAACAAAATTTGTTAGATAAATATACAATAGTAAATTTAAAACAATTGTCTCTAGTGGGATGTCAAACCTACCAAAATAATATTAACCTGCTCAAAACAAATAAAGTAAGTAAAGGAGTAAGCAGGGTAGAACCACATAGACTGGTGGAGAAATGTTTAAATGGCGAAACAAAAAAATAAAATAAAATTGGTGAAAAGTTTGTTGAAGCCAAAATTAAAACAAATATTAAAAATTCGCAACACAGAAATAAACAACAATAATAAAAATGATGAAAATTCAATAATGATAAAAACCTAGCTAAAGTACTTCTATGTTCAATCCAATTAGTTGATCACAGACACGAAAAATCAGTATAAAATATTTGAATAGACAAAGTTATAGATAACGACGATGCACTCGATTAATCAATCTCATCGTAATTTATCGATAGCCGGGGACACCTTGCAGACTATTTTCTTAACCACTAGACAACCCTCAGAACTCTCTGACAATGTTTAATCTATGACAGCAGTAAGAATTAAAGAGACATCTATCTTAGTCAGTGAAACTGAAAACGCTATGATTCATTTAAACCAGATTATTTAGTTCCATAACAATGAATAATGCCCAAACCACATGAATTCACGTTATTCGTTACCTAGATTAGGACTAATGTGACACATTATCAATCCTCAATAACGATATATTATTCATTCAATCACATAACTGGACACATCATGCAATCAACATAAACAATAATAAAAGAACTAAGGTACAAATACTGAATAAATAATCGAAATACTTTATAACAATTAAAACAATAGTCTCACAACGTTAATGGATTGAATTTCAAAAATATCTTAACTAGAAAATTATTTAGTTACACATAATCAAATATGAAAGTCGAAATTGAGAGGAAAGGATGGCTGCCCAATTTGTGCATGAAAGAGAATGGAAGAGAGAGAGGCGTCAATCACATAAACCAAGTATATATATATGTGTCCTAATTAGGAAAACCTAATTCCCCTAAAAGATTAACTAAAATAATAATAATAATGGTAATTGTTTTGTTCCAGCAAAGAATATAGGTCAGCATCCTTCATATACGTCCATAAGACTTAAAAATTAAGGTCCAACAGTGAAAACACGCGACCCAATTCTGAATAAGTCAGCCCAGTCAACGCTCCTCTATGGCATGTTCATGCTGAAATGCTGTCAACGCTGAAATACGCCCACCTAAAATACCAAAGAAGCAAAAAAACATAAAAAGACACGAATAACATCAATTTATAATACAGAGCAAACATAAAATGCAACATAAAACATGCATGAAATGAAACCTATCAGTCTCCAATTTAAATTTTATTATGCATTTGATTAACTAAAAGATGAAAATTTGTTAAAATTATGTTACTTAATTAAATGAAAATAAATAAAATACATTAACCAAGCTATCACAAATACATTAAGCACACTATTCACAAATTAATACATAATATATTAGTTAAACAAAATAATAAATAACAATAATTTTGTTCATCACTACTTTCAAAAAAAAATCAAAATTTAATATCTATTTAGAATATAAAAATAATTAAATGATATAATTAAATTATTAAACATAATTATAAAAAAAATAAAAAAAGGTCCACAGGTGGACCCTTCCTAACATCCCACTCAATAAAATATCCACTCCACTACAGAGTGGATGTTCCACGTGGTGATCAATGACTTTGTCATTGAGTACCATAACAGATGTGCTTTAACACGAAAAGAGATTTGTCTTAAAAACTAAAGATCCACGTGGCATTGCAAATGGTCTCTTGTCTCCTGGTTCGGTGCTTGGCTTGGACATGAAAAGCTGTTGACAATAGATGTAGTCAATACCATGTTATGACTCAGATCTGGGTCGTTGCCACGTCAGTTTGGCCTCACTTATCTCAATCAGTTCCGAGGTCTCCAGGTTATCCTGATCCTTTCTTACTTTGTATTTTTACCTTTTTTTTTTACATAGAAAAAGAGAAAAGAGGACGACCAACATGTCCCACTGTGCATAAATAAGATGTTCAAAGATACATATAATTGGACTTGACGAGAACCAAAACTCATCACCGTAGCAACACGACTGAGACTAGAGAAAAGAGCCGAATCAGCCGCCTTTGGCTTGTTCAACCAAACGTTTTTCAAATGATATTGTTAATGGCTGTAATTTATTGACCAGTTTTTCATTTTTCCTTCACCATGAACTTTGTGTAGACTAAAGACACATTATAAATTATTTCCTTCAAATTATAAAATTGTTTCTGATAAATTGTTTAACTTAATTTTATCAATGGATTTTTTTATGATAAGGATGAAAATTAGAGAAGTTCTTTCAGATGCCCAAATCTTACGCGGCCAACATGATTGTAGTGGAACCAGTTTTGTTTTATTGGAGACATCAAAATCCAAAAACTGTTTATTGTTTTCATCAGAACCCAAATATAAAAACCTTTAATTGGCTCAGACTCATCCACGCATTAATCGCAAACACTCCTAAGCTTCTTCCCGTCAAACTTTGCTCTCATTTCGACACAAACAAATCTTTTACACAACCTCGTCTTGGTCCAAGCATTGCAATGACTGTAACAGCAACTCCGACCATCAAAGATGGCTGTCTCAGGGTCAGAGGCAGGGTGTTGCTGACGGGAGTTCCGAATAACATTGTTGTTTCCCCGGGAGGTTTTGAGTCAGCTTTTGTGGGTGCAACTTCAGCAACTCCTAGCTCTCGCCATGTCTTTAGCCTTGGGATTCTTAAGTGAGTTTCTTGCTCATTCTTCTTGTGACAATGCCTGTAAAATGTGCCTGATTCAGGAATTTTGACTTGAATTTTGTATGAGCATTGCAGGGGATACAGGTTCTTGAGCCTCTTTCGCGCAAAAATATGGTGGATGATACCTCGAGTAGGGAAATCCGGAAGTGAAGTCCCCTTGGAAACTCAAATGCTTTTGTTGGAAGTGACTGAGGAATCTGCTCTGACTGTTGAAGTTTCTTCTCAGACTTTGAGAGGTAACACTTTCTATGTTCTATTGTTGCCTGTGTTGGATGGACCATTTCGGACCAGTTTGCAAGGAAATTCTGAGAATGAACTCCAGTTCTGCATTGAAAGTGGTCAGTTCCACGTTCTTACATTCTGTCTTGTTTTCTTTTCTGTTAGTTTCTGTTGTTTTTTTGACATGTTTATTGAATTCATTCGTTTTGATCTCTCTAGGAGATGCTAGTGTGCAAACCAGTGAATCAAACGAGGCGGTATTTATAAACTCAGGGGACAATCCTTTTGAGCTTATCAAGAATTCTGTCAAGTACGTTTCTTTTTATGATCACTGTGAGTGCTTGCTTTCATCATTAATCTTTATTAACAAATGCTGAATTGTGTTCCATTGTTATGCTCTCATTGGTGTAGGATACTGGCAGAGCACAAGGGGACATTCTGCCACATTGAAAATAAGAAGGTAGGAAAATCTGCAGTGTCTAGTTAGATGAATAGCTCTGCCGGGTATGCCGAAAAGATAATTTCATCATAGTTGATTAATCAAATGTCATTTGATGGCAGCTCCCAGCACATTTAGACTGGTTCGGATGGTGCACTTGGGATGCATTTTACACTGAAGTAACTCCACAAGGAATCAAAGAGGGTCTCCAAGGGTATGGCAAAAAAGCTTTAAGAGTCTGTCTGCAATGAAATGTACACCAGCCTGTTAAAAGAAACTAACCTTTTGTGCATTATTTTTTTGTATAGGTTCTTGGAAGGTGGTTTTTCTCCAAAATTTCTTGTTATTGATGATGGATGGCAAGAGACAGTAAACGAGTTTCGGAAAGATGGTGAACCACTTGATGAGGGGGCACAGTATGTATTAGTTTGGAATGTGATTAATTAGTTCTATTCTACATTATGTACAGCTTGTCCATGTATACTCATCTCCATTTCTGTGAATCCAAACAGGTTTGCTACTAGATTACTGGACATCAAAGAGAATAGCAAGTTCAAAATTTCAGGCTCGAATGGCACCTGCACCAATCTCAATGACTTCATAGATAATATAAAAGAGAATTATGGAGTGAAGTAAGATTTGATATCATATAAGTTTGTTGATTAGATATTTTTCAGGTGTAGTAGTATTTTTAAGCATATTGCATATTTTGAATAATGCAGATATGTTTATATGTGGCATGCTTTAGCCGGGTACTGGGGAGGGGTTCTCCCATCATCTGAAACAATGAAAAAGTACAACCCAAAGCTTGCATATCCAACCCAATCACCTGGAAATGTTGGCAATGTCAGAG
>CAODLS010767257.1:0-11052 GCA_948243855.1 Flueggea neowawraea
AAAGAGTAATCACACAAGAAGACAAGATTTATGTGGTTCGATTAATAACCGATCTATGTTCATAGGCAGAGTACAAGTAATTCTATTATTCAGAGTCAAAAAACAAGAACAAAGACTTACAACGGCGTTCAAAAGCTACCCAAGACGTTCTCAAGCCCCCTTATATAGTTAACAAGTAATACAAGTCAAAACCAATTAGGAAAACCCTAATTGAAACCCTAAATCCCGTCAGAATTCGTTACACGGTCAGTAAAGCAAAGACAAGGACAAAGACCCTCGAGACACGACCATTCCTTTGTGTCCGTGTAGCTCCAAAAGACCCAACAAGCCAAAACACGGGCACAGATACGGTCGTGGCCAAGGTCGTGTCCGCCCAGTTCTTGTCTCTTCAGGCTCCAGTGGATCACACGGTCAATCTCACGCCCGTATAGCTCCCCGTATCTGTCCAACAACTCTTTTTCCTTCACAAATTTGTCCTTCTTTGGCTTGTATCACCTCTCATAAGGCTTTAGTTTCAATCTTAATCAAGAAATTCACTCCAATCTCAACAGTTACTGTGGCAGCAAAAAGCACGGACTGATAGTATACAGCTAGGTGATAAGAAATCTGCTTTCTTCCATAATAAGACCCACGGAAGACAAAGCCATAATAGAATCGACATGCTTAAGCTTGATGGTAGGAGTTGGTGTTTTGATCAGGAATAGGTTCGAATAGGGGCAGTTGAATTTTTCTCGGATTTGTTTTCCAAAGACGAGGAGCAGTTTCCTAACTTCAATTTTAAAGGAGCTTTCCCAGTTTTAAGCTGTGAGGATAAGGCTAAATTAGATGAACCTATTACTGAGGAAGAAGTTAAACAAATCGTTTTGGAAATGGGACCCAATAAAGCAGCAGGAGAGGATGGTCTTAACTCGTTCTTCTTCCAGAATCAGTGGGATATTGTGGGAAAGTCTGTTTCGGCTTTGGCTCAGGAAGCATTCGAAAAGGTCACTTTCCTGAACAGATTAACTCTACGCTCATTGTTCTGATTCCAAAGGTTGAAGAACTGGATAATTTCACTCAATTCCGTCTGATTAGTCTATGTAATGTGGTGTACAAGATTATTATAAAAGTTTTGGCTAATAGAATGAAGGGGGTCCTTACGTTTCTTAGTGGGGAGGGTCAGTCGAGCTTCATCCCGAATAGAAACATCACTGACAATATCATCTTAGCACAAGAGGTCACCCACTTCATGCGGAAAATTAAAGGGAGTAAATCTATGGCTCTCAAGATTGACCTTCGGAAAGCCTATGATAGACTTCGGTGGGAGTTTATTAAGGACACCCTCAGAGACGCTAGGTTCCCTGAAAAATTCATTAAGCTTACTATGTTCTGTATTAGTTCTGCCTCCATACAGGTTCTCTGGAACGAGTGGATTCCTACAGCGAAGTTCTGGTTGTCAAGAGGAATACATCAATAGGACCCAATATCTCCTTACTTATTTGTGCTATGCATTGAGAGGCTTGCCCATTCCGTGCTAGCGCAGAGCAGGGATAATAATTGGAAGCCTATGCGCCTCAGCAGGAATGGGCCAGCTCTCCATTACCTATTTTTGGTGATGACCTATTGTTTTTTGCTAATGCAAATAGATCGATGGCTAAAATGGTCAACCTAGCACTGCACCAATTCTGTGAAGCATCGGGCCAGGCAATGAGTAAAAATAAATCGATGAGTTTCTTCTCCAAAAGCGTACCCCTCCGGGAAGCTAGAATGTTTAGTGCTTTGTTGGGTATGCCTATGGGTGATGAATTTGTCTGTCACTTGGGGGTTCCTATATTGCACAAACGGGTAACTAAGCACACATACCAAGCATTGGTGGATAGAGTCCTCAAGAAACTAACTTCTTGAGACGCAAAAAGCATATCCTTGGCGGGAAGACTTGTGCAAGTCCAATAGGTTCTACTTACTCTTCCGATCTATACGATGCAAACTACTTGCATCTCCTCCAAATTGAGTAGCTTTGTCGCAATTTTCTTTTGGGGAACGTGAATGAGGGAAAGGAAGATGAGTTTGGTGAAAAGGGACGATGTTTGTCAACCACGTGAGAATGGTGGTCTACGTTTAAGTTTGGTGAAATGGCATGATGTATTGTTCAGTTATGGCGGGGGTATTGCCTATAAGAGGCTATGTAGCAACACTTGATTTGTATTGTTTTATGGTTTTTAATAATATTTTTGTCTTATTTCGGGGCTAGTTCAGCTATCGGTCTTATGAGTGACCCTTTCTAATAAAAAATAGTAGCAAAGGTATATAACTTCAATGACACAAATTAATTACTACAACATGTTTTACTGTACTGTACATATGATCCAAAATGATTTGAGCTTTAATTACTCAATATTTTTGCAAATTACGTTGTACTAATCCACATATGATTGTGAATGTACCAATGATTGATGTGTGTTCAGCTATTTAGATCGAAAAAAAGAGTTAATTATGCCAAATTCTTAAATGAAATACTGAATTTGAAAAAAAAAAAAACATAATTTTATTTTTGACTAATAAAAATACGTTAAAACTTATTTTAAAAAATACAAATAAAGGCTTTTGGAAACTTTGGAGATATTTGGAGACCAAAATTTTTAGGAACTATTTAAGACTTTTGGAGATTTTTAGAGATTTTTAAAGATATTTAGAGCCTTCTAAAATCTGAAATTTTTTAAAAAAATTTGAAGCATTTTTTATTCTTTAAAATCTGTTTGAACTTGGTCTAGTTAAAATTTGAAATTAAAATCCGAATTTTATTTGTAATTTTTCAAAAAAAAAAGTGTGGTTAACTCTAAGGCCCATCAACCCAATAAGAAAAGTTCATGATTGGCTGAATTGTGTACATTCTGTACACATATAGGCCCACCTTGATTATACTTCTTACAGTTCAATTGTTTGGACAACTTTTCGTGGACGGATGCGCTGTTGGTACACTATGTACCATTATTATTATTATTAAATTAAATTTAAAAACAGATAAAGTAAGTATTTCTAAATAGTCAAATCCAATGATCCATCATAAGGGCCCTTCACTTATTCGAGACTTACCGAAATAGATCATTTATTGTTCAGTTATAACTATTTCATATAGTTTAAAAGAATGACAGATCATCTAATTGGTAGTGAGAGAGAAATCTGACTTTCAAGCACGTCTTTCGGACACAAATACACAGTAAATGAAAAAAAGAATTATTAATTAATAATATTCATCACCACATAAATTCCTAAACATGAGATGGAAAATTACGCATTTTCGTGTACAAACATATGTGTTTCTATAAGGACAACTTTATAAAAAAAACTAACAAAGGGACATCTTATTTTGCAAATTCATACATAATTGAAGAATGAATAGTTGAATTAGTCCCTGATAACGGCATCGATATTTGGACGAAATGACATAAACAAATTGAAGTAAGTCTGCTCAGTGGGGTGTATTGAATCCCAAAACACATACTTAGAAGCATCAGCACACACAAATGACTTGGGATTGCACATCAATCCTGCTTCTAATTAACTAGTTCCACAACACCCTTCGTTCACCTTCTCAAAGGCTTGAAAAAAGAAAAAAAAACAAAAAAGTTATTATGATAAATCAAGCAGAAATTCAAAAATAAATATTAATTAATTGAGAAATTAATGATGTACCTGAGCTTGCAGGGCCATGGATCATGTTGGATAAACCTGCGTATGCATCAATAAGATAGATCTTAGCCCTGAGTTCTGCGAGCTTAGGTTTCATCAGGTCGACTTGGTTTTGGAGCATCATATTGAAGTCTCTTCCAACAGAGCTGTAATAGTCAAGACAACCTCTGCCGAATATTGCATTGTCAGAGAAAAGGGTTATGACTACCGGCAAACACCCCATTGGTGGTAGTGATGTGATCAACATTTTTCTCGCTCCTTCGTCAAGCAAATCCTACTATCACACACACACACACACACACATATATATATATATACAGGTTTCAACATGAAATTGGAGTTAATTCTAGTTTCTACCCAAAAGACATTTTGCAGGAAGGATTGTTCTACATTTTAAAGGACAAAATTGAAATGGTAGAATATTAAGTGGAAAGTTGGTCAGCAAAATATTACTGACAAATATCTTTATCAAATTACAAATAGTACTGACACCCCTAGACAATGTGGAATTTCTATAGCAGGTCCAACTTTGCCCTAGTTAGTGACTCTAATAATATCTTGAAATTGAATCTAACTCTATTGAAATCGCATTTAGACAACATTGCCTCCTCTTGTAGATAATGTGATATTTTAACAAAACAGACGTTTATTTGTGTCATTTTTATGATTAGGTTTGATGCAACCAACTTCATTTACAAAATGATAAATAGCAGACGTGGTCCACAGACATGGATTGTGACAGTAATCTAATTAAGTAGAAAGTTGATAAGAAATTAATTGATGTCACTTAATTAAAGTTGGGTTTTGGACTGATCAGATCTTTTGGTTTATCCCTTTTCTCAACTACTCAAAAAAATATCAATGCAAACATGTCCCACTCTATAAATAACGCAATAGAGAAGCAACAGCTCAGGTTAATTACACCACATTGAACGTGCATATAAACCATGCTGCACATAAATGGGAAAAATGTATGCATGCTGTCATTGGCAGATTGTCAGGGCCACATTGAGCGTGCATATAAATACAAGGTAGGATTGATTATAATTAGTAATAGATACACAGACCTGTAAGAATTGCATCTTATTTTGCAAGATAAACTGCTGGTATCCTGCAACTGTGTAAGTCTTTGGTCGGATTGGAAGGGTGAAGTAATTGACAACGAAGTCGTTTGTGCCGGCGCTAATGACAAACAAGGTTTTCTTGATATGGGCTTTCATTCTTTTCTTTCCAATTGCCGACTCCAGCCTTTTCTTGTACTCTCTGAAGTACTCCACTTGCTTCTGTATCGCAATCACATTCTGTTTCATTCAGAAAAAGAAAATAGAAGTTTGCTACAATGTCATTTCTATTGTTCATGACTCCGTATGTGTGTGAAAGACAGAGAGAAAGGTGCATATACTTATTTTTGGTGTAAGTGGATCGAAACCAGTGCCAGCGGATGCAAAACTGACACCTGTCATGAGATTTCGATGCTCAAAGTTGGGTCCAAATATGGGGGCACGTAATCTTTAACACCAACGTATGAAGCTGCCACAATCACTCACCAGAGGGAAAAGTTAAGTTCAATAAAGTGCTTTTGTTGGTACTAAAAGAAATTTCAGTGCTAAGAAAGTTACAAATTCGTATTAGTGTAAACTTCAATATTAAGAAATTGTAAATTTTGATACTTAGTAAGAACAAATAAAATGGCTCCTAAAAAAACAAAATGCTCTAACTAGTTCTTGATCGCTAAAAATTGAACTCGTACCTACAAAGTCAGTGGCAAGGCGTCCATTACTGAAACGTCCCGTCGGAACTTGGTCAGCAAAATCTTTCCCATATGGAGGGAAGTTAGCTTTGAACATTGTAGCTACAAAGTTATTGTTTCCAGCGTCAACAGTGGAGTCTCCGAACACTAAAACAGCCGTGACTGTAGAGTTCAGAGCCTTTGGAACCGTTAAAGCTTCAGCATTACAATGAAAAGCAACCAGTAGCAAAAGAAATGAAGCAGAGAACGATATTGCTTCTGGTTATGGTGCTTTTCCATGTTAGATGGGAATTGAAGACGACTGAGGTTACCCAATTAAGTTGGAAGCTTTTTATAGCAGTCAGTACGTAGATGAGTTGGCACGTGGCAAAATAGTAAGTGGGTAATGACAGGAATGACGTTTTGTGGTTTGGAAACCAAACTTTTGTGACCATTACTCTTAAATTCTAAACTACCTTCCCTCCCGTGGAGGCCGAGACAAACTTGTCCTTACATAATCAATTTTCAATCGGCTCACTGTACGGGCCATTAACTTGTTCCGTTGTTCAGACATAAATGATACTACTAGCAAACAACATGTCACGGTAAACACCAGTTAAAAACCATGGGAATGAGTTAACTCTAACATCATAGGGCCATGAGTTCGATTTTCGCCTGAGCAAATAAGATTACTTATATCAGAAAGAATTTCTGATACAACTCTTGATTGGTCTCGTCTTTGCAGTCTCACTGTCGCCTGTTGGTGGATGTTTATGCCAACAAGAACTGGTTTTCCTGATCCCATTTAGCCAATTTTGTTGCAAGAAAAGAACAGTTTTTGTGACGATCATTATTAATTTATAATAACACTCTAATGACATCCAAACTACCACGTGATGGAATCAAATGCTGGATTTTTGGTTAAACCAACCCAATTCAATTCCAATTTCCATCTAATATTGTATTCGCAATTGCCGATAACAATTTAAGTGAATCTCACATTACATTTGTGTGGTGCCATTTTGAAATAACAACTAATAAAATAGAACACGATGTGATGGTTCTTAATATAAAATCCCAACTTTTAACTACCACCTGCTTGGATTTGAGGATATACAAATTTATGCCCTTAATATTTATACGTGGGTTTATGCCCTTTATTACTTTAATGAAGTACTTAATTTCAATCACTTTTTTTCAAAAGAATTTTCTTACTAAACTCATTAATTTTTTTGGTAAAAAAGTGTGTTTGTTTCAACGAGAATATGAAATATTTGAATGTAGTGTAGTATATATATATTTTTTATTAAAAACTGGTCTCTCATAGTTTTATGCTTAATTTTAATTTACAATATTTTACCTGTAAAATATACTCCAATCCCAAAAAAATCTATTAACTTTAACTGACAATATAATAATATTTCAGTTAAACAAACGGTGAAAGAAAACCCCACATCATAAAAAAGCATGAAATCATCTGCCCGGACACATTATACTATGTATGGACGAACTGATTTGCCATTGTTGCTGCAAAACTAAAACATATGTTTATAACGGAGATAATGATTATTTTTTATCCTAAGGTTTGCATGAGAAAAAATTTTAACCTTAATTTTCTTTCTTTTTTCTTTTTGGCTTCAATTGTATAATTAATGTTTGAAAAATAAAACATTGTTTTTTTTTAATAAAAACAACCAACCCCTACAATGCGGACTCAGCTAGACTGATCCTACACAATAGGGGCACCCGCCAACCCTCGTGGCCTCGTCTCAACTAGATTGATCTCGAGATTGACGGGCAGGATAAAATTAATTATTATTAATAAAAACCGACGGAGTTACACCAGATTTGTCCCAATATAAGATGTCAACAAGTCTAGTAGGTAATGCAGCTAAACTAACATGATAATTAGTATTGTATAAGCCTTGCTTAGCCAAAAGTACGCAGCTTCGTCGGCCTTTTTATAGATGTGAGAAATGGAGAAGTTCCCCAGCTGCTTCATTCTATGAATGTCCCAAATCAAAGCCTGTTGCTTCCCTTTCCAAGAATCCGGGTTGTTGGTAATTCGCACCGCCAGCTCGGAATCGGATTCAAGCTCAACTCCAACGCAATTGTTATTCAAGCACCAAGCAAGACCATGCCAGATTCCCCAGAGCTCAGTAAAAAGTGGGGAGCAAAATCCTATGAGTTTTGTTTCACAATGATGGACCATACCATTGATGTCTCTAGCAATCAATGCTATAGCACAAACTCTCCTTGTCTGGTCTGTTGCGGCATCCGCATTGATTTTGAGTGGACCAAGAGTCGGTTTCTTCCAGTGAGGATGTTGCCTCGTCATACGCCGTGTAGTCCCATCCATGAAACCAGTGAGTTTGGTGGCATTGAACGCAGCAGCGGCGTAAGATAAGCAAAATTCTGGTAGGTTCTTAGTAGGTGGACTATGAGCCATTACAACGCGATTAATTTCTGACCAAAGCTTCCAAGCAGTACAAGCAAAAATGAAGCTCCAAGGAGCTCTTGAGCGTTGATTATGGCTAGACCGGAGATTGATTTGGACCCAGTTATGAAGATCCTCATTGAAAAACTGGAATTTCCTACTGGCAGGGACGATAGCTTCCCAGACATGCCGGATCTTGCAGCAATGTCGGATGCTGTGAAGGCAAGTTTCCGGAGCACTTACATTGGTGACACCAATCATATTCCGTCAAGTGTCTTTTCCGTCGTTGGACATCGGTAAGAAGCTTCCCATGGAGTAAAAGTCATAGAAAGGTTTGAACTTGCGGCGAACCTTTCCACTTCCATACCGTTCCAGATCAGGTTCGGGAGCATTACCTGCACCCACCACATTTTCATCAGTCAAAGAGTGAACCACCGACGATAGGGAAAACTTACCTGTCGGACAAGATCTGTCAAAGGAATCCTTATGTTCATCTGCAACAGGAATGAAACACAGATTTTCTACCAAAAATCAGTCCAAGCAATAATGATTTACCTATGGACCAGCTCAATACAATTTTGAGTTCTGTTATAACGTCGTGTCTTACGGGAGAATTACACTTTTATAATAGCATAAAATAGCGATTTTTAAAAATTTTATTTTAAAAATTAATTTGTAAAAATGTCAGATCAGAGAAATTAGTTTATAAAATGTCATTTTTGTGAGAAATAGTGATCTTTTTGCGAGAAAATCAAATCAAACAGAAAATGTATCCAGAGTCTCCACTGGAAGTCTCCAATGGTCTACTGGAGGTCTTTAGAGTCTCAAGAGATCTTCACTAGAAGTCTCCAGAAAATTCATGAAATTTTGAATTTATAGCTCTATTATTTATTATTTATAAATTTAATTATATTTTGTTTGATAATGTCTCCAATAATCCAAACTTAACAATAAATTTCTCTTGTATCCACAAATTATTATCCATCTCGTTTATTGATATAACTTTAAAAAAATCAACCAAAGTCAATACAACCTAAAATAAACACAATTATTTTTTTTCTTCTCATTTTTAACAATAATACACTTTTCATTTTTAACATTAATAAAATAATTATTAAATACAAAACATGTTAATTAGGATTTTTAAGTAGTGGTATTTATGTAATTTCCAAAACTGAAACTTGCTAGGGTTGGGTTGGACCCAACCCTAGCAAATTTGTGTCCAATCCTAGCAAATTTGTGTTGTCACCAAGCAGACATTGTCCCTCCTCAGACCAGCGAGAACAACCGGCCTCCTAGCAGATCACAAGCCACCATCGAGCCACAAGCCAATCGCAAAGCTACCAGAACGAGAAAGAGAGACACAAATCGAACGGAAGAGGAGACGAGCAGAAATGATGAGACGACACTGCCGCCATCGGAGATTGAATGAAACGAAGAGGAGACGATGAGATCTGATCAAAAGACGCGGAGGACAGATCGGTAGGAGAGAAGACAACAAAGGTGAGAGGGAGATAAGAGAAAGTCGATGGAGGAAGAGTTGGGAGCAGCGAAAAAAGGAAAAAGGAAGAGAGAGGACGAAGGGGGCGACGACGGGTGGATCTAGGGTTTGGGAATCTGTTGAAGGAGACATTAGAAAGAGAGAGGGGAGGAGAGAAAAATGAGAGTTTGAGATAGAGAAAGAGAGAGAAAGAGAAATAATTAGAAAAATTAATTAAAATTTTTTTGTTTATGAATCTGGCATTTTACAACTGGCCAAAACATGAGGTGACAATCTTAAACACAACATTCCAAAATATGACATTCACATAATTTAAATTTCCAAGTTATATGTTTAAAAAACGAAACTGTCAAAATAGCATTCCGGATAATTAACTCCCTGCCTTACAGGGCCCTGATGTTTTTTTATGAGCCGACTTGCTTAATAAGATGGACTCTGGTGCTTAATTGCGATCCATCAGCTTGAGATAGGTTCAGGTTCTGTCAAGTCAAAATCAAGCCCAAGAACTATAAACTTAGATTGCATATAAGAGTATAGTTCAATTCGATAGGGTCATTTTCAGATTAACTAAATCCAGATTAATATACTACGGATTCATAATACTTATTATCAATATTGCGTTAGATAATTGAAAATTATGCGCTATAATAGTAATTTTATAAAGTACATTTTTTGGAATCCTTTAAAATTTGTTTAAAATCTGTTCATTTTTCGGACTGTGTTTAAAACTAATATATATTTTGTTTATTGTTTAATACTTGTTTAGAATTTGTTTAAAATTTATTTATTTTCAGGACTTGTTTAAATTTGTTTCTTATTTTAAAACTTGAATATTATTTATATATTAATGATATATTTGTTATATCTTATTTATATTCTGAAAACATATATATACAATATTTCAATATCATATAAACAATAAATCAACAACATATAAATTACAGATTTATTTATATGTTGTTTTCAACATGTAAACAACATATATATAACATATAAACAAAAAATTAATAATATATATCTTATTAATATGATATTTATGTGTTGAAAATAATATATCAACAATAAATCAACAACATATAAAAAATAAATATTTATTTATATATTATTTTAAACATATAAACAACATATAAATAAGATATCAATAATTTATAATAAGATTAAAATAATATATAAACAAGAAACAACATATAAATAACATAATATGTCCGTACGAAATATCTTGTTTATACGACATAAATAATCTGACCGTAAATCTAAAAAGTGACGCGCTTACAGGAAATATTTTAAAATATATCTGTAATAAATAAAAGCAATTAACCAGTACTTAGGTTTATTGAACATGGCAAGAAATGCCTTCGCTTCATGGCAAGAAATGCCTTCGCTTGATGGGTCAGTTCAGACCCTTCAGAGGTTACCAAGTCTAGGTAGATGGATATCAATGGGAGCAGAAGCATGGGAGGAGCTTCTGTCAGGAATCATACCTGAAAGTAACAACACTACAGAGCACACCTTCAATGAAGAAAACAACAGAGGAGCTATTGAAGTGACCTCAAAAGGGAATGCCGTGAAAGTGCAAAAAGTGGCAACAAGACATTACAGAGGAGTGAGGAGGAGGCCATGGGGGAAGTATGCAGCAGAGATCCGAGACTCGACGAGGAAAGGAGCGAGAGTGTGGCTTGGAACTTTTGAAACAGCAGAGAAAGCTGCTTTGGCTTA
>CAODLS010767270.1:0-12904 GCA_948243855.1 Flueggea neowawraea
TACACTTGACAAGCTCTTTTCAAGAACACAAATTTCTCCATCACAAATTGACGTTCTTGTCACTAATGTCTCTCTAATCTCTCCATCTCCTTCACTAACTTCCCGCATCGTAAACCGTTATAAGATGAGAGAAAACATCAAAACTTTCGATCTTTCCGGAATGGGTTGTAGTGCAAGTGTGGTGGCAATTGATCTTGTCCATCAAATCTTCAAATCCCGCAAGAACTCACTAGCCATTGTTGTGAGCACTGAGTCTATCGGTACGAATTGGTATTGTGGACAAGACAGGTCCATGATGCTTTCAAACGTGTTGTTTCGCACCGGTGGTTGCTCGATTTTGCTGACAAATAATAGAGCTTTGAAGGATAAAGCTATCATGGAATTGACATCTGTTGTCAGAACACATATTGGTGCAAATGATGAAGCATATCAATGTTGTATGCAAACTGAAGATGATCAAGGCTACAAAGGAGTTCGACTGACCAAGTACTTGATGACTGCCGCGGCCGAAGCTTTATCGATCAATCTTAGAGTTCTTTTGCCTAAAGTTTTACCACCATGGGTGATTCTTCGTTACACACTAGTGTCATATTGCGGAAACAAAGTGTGTAAGAAGCCGAATTGTGGTGGTTTTGGTTTAAACTTGAAGAGTGGAATCGAGCATTTTTGCGTGCATCCCGGCGGCCGAGCAGTGATTGATGGGATTGGAAAGAGCTTAGGACTCAATGAATATGATCTTGAACCAACAAGAATGGCGCTTCATCGATTTGGAAACACATCGGCTAGTGGGTTGTGGTATTCTTTGGGGTATATGGAGGCCAAGAAAAGGCTAAAGAAGGGTGATAGAATAATAATGATAAGCCTCGGAGGTGGTTTTAAGTGCAACAATTGTGTGTGGAAGGTTTTGAGAGACTTGGAAGATACTAATGTTTGGGAGGATTGCATAGATAGCTATCCTCCTAAAACCCCGGTCAACCCTTTTTATGAAAAGCTTAATTTTATCAATGATAAATCACTCAGTCCTGTTGTATTGAAGAATTTAGCTGCCAGCATGGGGCTGATTATGGATTTATAGGAACTCTATTTTACATTTACATACTAGATTGTTGTTGTTTCTGATATTATGTATCAATGAAGGATTGATTTATACCAATTCGTCAATATATTATGCCATTATCAAAGTTTGAAGTTTTCACTTTCCAACTCATGATTAATCTCCCCACTTAGCTACTGTTATATATTGAGACTTCTATCAAATTCCAAACATTTATGTGTTTACGGGGTGTTTACATCGAAAGTTTTTTTTTTGTGGGAAATTACACGGTCTGTTTTTTTTTTTCAATTATGATTTCTATTTCGAAACACAAAGAATTACATTCTCACTAATAGAACAATTTAATTAAAATTTCAGAAATAGTTCAACTTAAATTAGGTTTCCTTCATCTTCCTTCATCCATTAATGAGTGATAAACGAGAGGTAGAAAAAGAGAGAGAGTGGCAGCACTCGACCAAGGAAAGAGAGAGAGATCTTCGCTCATTTGCAACGAGGAGAGAGAGACAGCGTGATGGAAATTCTCGACGAGGAGAGAGAGAGAGAGATCTCAGGTAGCGACGATTCATGATGAGGAGAGAGAGAGATTGCACAACAGAGATTCGCGACAAGGAGAGAGAGAGAGAGAGAGAGAGAGAGAGAGAGAGAGAGAGAGAGAGAGAGACTGCATGGCAGCGCAAGGAAGAGGAGAGTGTGACAACCCAACCCTAAAATACCCATATATGCATATACATATCCGTACATACATTTTATATGGATTTTCATGATATAAAATCCAATAACTATGATTAGAATTTAAGATACAAAGATAAAGATTTAAGGAATTAATTAGAAAATAATTATTAGGTACAATCACGTAGCCGCGATAAACGTTGATTATAATTATAGTATCGAATTTACGATTAAAAATGAAATCTTATTCTTAATGTGTGTCAAATAATATTGGACGGATTAAAGTCTTGAATTAAATGCGTTAACTGAGAATAAAAGAGGGACTAAAAGGAGTGCAAACAAAGTGAATGGGATAAATGTGATAACTAGTAGATATGAGTGTGTTATGGCATAAAAACTCTCACTCACACTTGAGGTTTAACAAATTATAGCACATAAAGACTTCCTACGCCTCTGAATTGGGATTAGCCACATGTTCACTTATCAAGTAAGTTTGATAACAAAATATGAGTAATATAAATATTAGTGAAGTCATGATTAGGTAGCAATCTTAACCGACTTATATATGTTCCTTTCCTCAGTTTGCACGCACAAAACACTTGTATTTTCTAGTTCACGGTCAGAAACTCAATCACATAACAACCCCTCCAAACCCCATAGTTTTGTCCAAGATATTGCTCCCACCAGGGACGAAGTCAGAAAGCCAACGACATAGGGGCGGACAGGTTGCAAAAGGGAAGAGGGGAGGGTGGAGGACAACCCCATGCCAAGGTGAGGCAGAGGGGGTATATGAGTACCATCGCCAGCAGTGGGGTGACCACCCACACTCACCCCCACCTGCCTCCGTCCCTGGCTCCCACAATTGGTCGTCTTTTTCTAATTATCAAAGCAAAGCAAGTACAATAGTACAAGCCAAAAGTGATTTTGAAAACTTAGACACTCTTGACAACAATCTGTTTGCTTTTTATTTTTGAAATTGTTAGAGATGGAATCTCAGAAAACTTAAATAATCCAACTTGTATATTGATGTGTTCTATAGATCTCTATAAAAGGGTTTAAGCTAATTTTGTGTCATTTTGTATTTATGGTTCAAATAGCATGAACTGCCTAATTATAAATGTTGTTACAATAGTCTGTTTGGAAGCTAATTTTGGAAATCTTAGAGACTCAATTTTGAAATGTGAAAAACATGAAATTGTAGCTATGTATGTCTTATAGGTAACTTCAAAAGGAAGTATATTAATTCTATGTATAAAGAAAGTTAGGCTTGATTATCTAAGACTGGTCATGTTTATTATTCATTTAATAATGTTTGATTCTAAACTTAGATTTAAAATTTGATGTGATTTTTGTACTTTGAATTAGACTCGAAAATTCTCCAAAAACATGTTTATATGAGTCTATTTTCTAATTCAACAAACCGTTTTAGATTTAGATTTGAATAGAGTAAACTGTGATAAAAAAAGACTGAGTAAAGGTTTGCCTGCCCTGTTATAGCCTTTGGTTTGTCTTTAAAAGTTTACTACAACCTGTATAGATTGACTTAGACAATGTGTTTTATACTTTTAGAAAGATATATGTGTCTAGTTTCTGAATTAATTTACAGAACTCAATTTGGTAATGAAATGAATGAACTATGACTGCAATATTAAATGATGCTCAAACTGTCCTAAAGTATAAATAGGACAGCAATTGGTCTGAATTTGAAAATTCACCAAACATTCTACAAATTGAATTAGGATTCCTACATTATATGTACAGAAATGCGAAGATGTCTAATTTTAGAAACAAATTATAGCAATTTAATTGAAGACCTATAACTCCAAATAAACTAGGTGGAAATTAGATTGTTCAGTTAAGATTAAACTAAAAAGTCTACTCTAGGGACTATTTTGATAAATTTTCAACAATAAAAACTGAACTAAAAATTCTCGTAACAGAACACGAAAAAGAGAATGAGAACATATTATCATAATTTAAAGATGCACTTAGTTTATAGATTAGATAAATTCAAAGATTCTGCCATTTGCTTGGACGTATTGACTCAACTGAATAAGAATTTGTATTGAAAGGACTAGTTGATAATTTTACAGAAAATTGTATTTGATGTTGATATACATAATGTTAATATTGTGTAGGGCAAGAGGACTTAAATACTCGTATATTGAGGAACTAGAAGTCATCAATACCTACTATATATTAGAGGCACAGGTGAGTAAAAACTAGATGTGTCTGTACTTGTTTGCTATGTGATATGAAATATGTCGACTTTGATAGTTTGTCTTGATATGTGAATATATAATTACGTGGAATGATTTGTTTACTACACGTGCAAATATATGAGATAGCTGGTATTGCTTATGAGTAACACGTGTATGATATTTGAACTATTTGCGAACCTGCTATAGTCAAACACTTGGAATATGGTATGATCTTGCCGGATATGACTTACCATTTATCGTGCACATTATATATGATTTGGCTTGTCCTTATGCCAAAATATAGACATGATCTTATCTACAATCACAGTTATCGTTCATATGCATCGTTTGACTAAAGATTGAATTGGTATGTCACTTGCATTATCGACTTAAAAGGTGGACTTGACCAATATGCTTAAGTTATCTTATAGTTACATGATATGATTTGAGACTAAGTTTGTCTTCACAGATACAGTGCATGATTCAAGACTTAATGTCTCTTATAGTTCACAGATTGAGACTTAAAACCTCTTATAGTTCACAGATTACCAGCTAGTTTATAGTTTCAAGACTATATATCTCCATTGTTCATCGTATCATATCATACTCGGGTTGAGACTTTTCATGTTTTTGCCAAGCTCCAAAATAAAATTGGAATTGCATTCACTTTCATTGTTGCATATTGTATTATTATTATTATAAATATTTGGATGTGTATGCTATTTGCTGTGGATTTATCAATGATAGTTTCTCACTGAGTAGATACTCACATAAAATGCTATTATTTTTTCAAGTTTTTAGCTTATACAGTTTTGTAGAGTTGATCAAGCGTGAGACTAATTGACTTGCATACATAAAGCACAGATCATCCAGCTGGGTCTCACACTCTCTCTCCTATGCATCTTGTTATCATTGTACATATAATTTTGAGAGGATCCATTGAGTGTTATCTACACTATTGTTTAACTTATCTATATGTTTTAAACAAAAACTTTTATATGTAGATTTGGATATGAATGATATGTATGGATACATGTTTTATGAATTTAAATGCATATTATAGTATGGTTATATGATAAGACAAAGCGTGACAAAGAGAGAGAGGGGAGCACGATGATAAGAGGAGAGAGAGAGAGGGCTAGGAATACTCCTTCATCCCGCCGTCATCACTCCATTCACAATGACGATGGCGCTGAAAAGATTATGCATCCCCAAATATGAAAAATTGCATTTTATCCTCTTAGTTTGGAAATTAAATCAACAAAATAAATTTAAAAAATTATTTTTTCCACGTTTGTACTAATTTAATATTTTCTATTTATAATTATAAAAAATACAATAAAAGGCTAAATTTTATTAAATTAGTCCCTAAATTATTATTTTTCATTAAATTATTTTAGAAAATAAATAATAAGAATTTTTAAAAAAAGAAGGCTTAATCGATTTTTAATAGTTGGGTGTGGTCAAATAATTTGAAAATTTTAACAATGTATGAATCGAAGATGCCTTACATATTTTCTCTACATTTGAAAAGCAAAAACAATCGAGATGGATTATCCGAAAAAAGAAGGGAAATAAGCGGTATGAGCGATATTTTAATGATTTTGAAAAGGAAAAACTGATGCTTTGTAAAAGGGTGAAACTCATGGTAAAGCTTACAAAACAAAAGTTGTAATATTAAAGAATAGTTCTATCTTACAAAAATAAGTCCGTTGAAAATTTAATTACAGATTCGACGCACACCACATTTTTCTTTTCTTTTTTCCATGCGGACCCATTTATCTTTTCGTAGGGAAAACATCCTTCCCGGACGAAAATCATTTTTCACGTACAAAAGCCAGAATTTTTTTAATTTTTTTATTTAATAAAAAAATAAACCTTTAATAGAAAAAATAATCTCAAAATAAACCTTTTTAAAGTCTTAAATAAACCTTAAATATACATCATTTTATACCATTTTTTGCAATTCAGCCATTTTATTTTTTTTATTTTCATTTTTTGGCCTTTTCTAATTTTCTTTTTCAATTTATTCCACGTTATTTTCCTAATTAGTTATCTTTCTTTTTCCAGTTTTCCATTTTAAGTTTTCTTTAGATATATATATATATATATATATATATATAACCTCAATAAACTTTTTAAAATCCATAAATAGAAAAAATAAACATTTTTAAAATCTTTAAAAAATTAAAAAATAAATAAAATTAAAAAAATAAATTGAAATAAATCTAAAATAAACCTTTTAAAATCCTTAAATAAACCTTTTTAAATCCTAAAATAAATCTTTTAAACAAAATAAACTTAAAATAAACCTAAAATAAACCTTTTAAAACTTAAAATAAACTAAAATAAACTTAAAATAAACTTGAAATAAACCTTTTAAACAAAATAAACTTAAAAAATAAGCCAAAAATAAGCTTAAAATAAACCTTTTAGAATCCTTAACTAAACCTTTTAAAACCTAAAATATACTTAAAACAAACCTAAACAATTTTTTTTAAAACCAAAAATAAACTTTATATAAACCAAAAATAAAATATTTTTAAAACTT
This sequence comes from Flueggea neowawraea, assembly GCA_948243855.1. Lineage (NCBI taxonomy): Eukaryota > Viridiplantae > Streptophyta > Magnoliopsida > Malpighiales > Phyllanthaceae > Flueggea > Flueggea neowawraea. The sequence goes on from CAODLS010767270.1 coordinate 6,476, forward strand.
TTAAAAGATTTGAAAAGATTATATGCCTATAATAATTTTAAATCGATTTTAAAGTTTTAAAAATAATTTTCTTAAAATAGGGACTAAAATGCAAAAACTAAAATAAGAGCAGCTAGGGTTCCTTAATGCCACCAGATCTACCCGCCACACTAGATGTGGTCACCACGAAAACGAGGAGATAAAAGGAAGAGCTAGCAGGGAGAAGACGAGAGCGAGAGCTAGCAGCAAGGAGAAGACCAAAGAGGACGAGAGTGAGGAAGTGGAGAGGGTGGCAGAGAGGGAGGAGAACGAGGAGAATACATACGAGGAGGAGAACACGAAGGAAGAGAGAGAGAGAGGAGGAGATCGAGGCCGCAACGAGGAAAGAGATGAGCATGAGAGAGAAGACGACGACGGATGAGAGAGGCGGCAGAGGGAAGACGAAGCCAAGATGAGAGAGGTAAGCGGAGAGAAAGAGAGAGACCAGTGGTGAGGAAGGAAGAGAAATAAAGAGGAAAGGAGAGAAAGAGTAGAGGGATGGGGAGAAAGGAAGATGAAAACAAAGGAAGAGAGGGATGGGGCAATTGACAAAAAGAAAGAGATAATACAGAAGAAAACACATATACTAAAAGCAACATCTTAAAAAATAAAACCTCTATACTGAAAATTAAAAAGCTCCGAGTTAAAAACTTGGGTACATAATTAAAAATGAAAAATTAGTGTTCCATGTCATTATCCCTAAATTTGACTGAACTGGAGGCCCAACCTAACATGCCTCAAAATACATAACATATTACCCATTAAAATTAGTTTCAGTTACTAAGTTCATTAAGGGTCATTTTTAGATACATGTGGCCTAAGTTTAAAATTTACGAATTCTGCGACCCGTTTTCAATATTTTGGCAGAAATTTCAAAATTCATTTATATGTTGTCAATTTTATAAATTACATTTTTTACAGATTTGTTTAAAACTTGTTTAGAATCTGTTTATTTTTTGGACTTGTTTATATGTTGTTTGAAACTCGTTTAGAATTTGTTGAAATCTGTTCATTTTTGGACTTGTTTGTATAATGTTTATATGTTGTTTCTTATTTTAAAACTTAAATGTTGTTTATATATTATTGATAACTTATTTATATGTTCAAAACAATATATCAATAACATATAAACAATATAAAAATAACAAATCAACAATATATAAATTACAAATTTATTTATATATTGTTTTCAACATATAAACAGTATAAAAACAAGATATCAATAATATATAAACAACATAAAAACAAGATATCAATAATATATAAACAACATTCAATTAATATATAAACAAGAAACAACATATAAATAATATATAAATAAGACGCTTTAAATTTGAAAATACAGAAAAACATCAACACCAAATCAACACCATACCAACAATATATAAATAAGACTCCATGAATTTGAAAATACATATCCGTGAATCTGAAAAGTCACGCGCGTATAAACGAAAAACTACATAGTGTATCTCTGATAAACATACCCCGTTCGTACAGAATAAATATTGCAAACTTTTCTAATGTATCGTGTAACTACCACGTTCATTAATTAGTCAATTTACAAACATAAAGAACGATTTAAGTTGTAGGAATAGTTAACAAATTATGCAATCAATATCTTGTCACTTGTTTAACTGATGAAAATTTTGGTGATAAGGCCAAATTGTGAGTGATTGCAATTTGGCGATAACATAATTGTCCGTACAACATGCAACAAACTAATAACTGAACAAATTGAAAACTAATAAGCAGCTCGAGTTACTAACCTCGACAAACGCATCAAAAGTCATAAGCGAAAGCAACAACGGATCTAGTTATATGCTAGTTTCGCATGCAAACTACTTTCCTTGATTAATAACGAGAATATCATGAACTAATTTTGCATTCTATGTGACACACGAAGAGTCTCCCAGATGCAGGAATCACGAGTGGATGGAGGAAGAACAATTTCTTTCTCCTTGGCTATGGAGGCCAATGACCTCACTTCTCTTTCATAGAGATTGATGTGTTCTTATGTAGTGTAACATGGAGGCTCAAACCCTCTTTAGGATTTAGATGCTCCCTTTTATAGTGGTGTTAAATGAACTCTTCTACAATAAATGTAGAACCCATATAATATTTACCTCTCATCTAATTAGGGTTTGATCTAATTGAGTTGGACTCATGAGCTAGACAACTAAGTCTTGATTGAAACGAACTCGAACCAATTGACCTGTCATGAGCAGGCCATATTTTTCTAACAATAATATTTATAGATACATATTTAAAACAAATTTAGTTATATTTTCAGATTCCAAATTTATACATAATTATACAGACTTTAACATACGGGTGGTATAACGTGACCCACTCAACTGATTGACGAGTTGTCGAACTCAATCACCGGACGGTCACAATGTTCAAGTTGATTTGAACACAGCACATACAAATATAAGTAATTAGCTGTTGCACCTTTATACTTATCTCCTCCCTCGCTTCCCTTTGCATGATTTCACATAGAACACTTGAGAAGGAAGTTAGACATCCATATCTGATGTTGAAACCTAATTCAATGTTTATCCAATGTAATAAAAATTACAAACTTTCTCTAATTTTCAAGAATTGACCAGAAATGATTTTGATATCTAAAACACCTCAAAATATTTTCAATGCTTCAAGATCAATTCGAAACACGTTAGCACAAGATGAGATAAAATCCAAATATAACATTAACTACATAACAAAAATTATATTCATTCCTACCCAAAATGGACCAGTTCTGATTTCGTGTTTGATAATCATTTAGGCAATCCCTATTATCCCTAATACTCATTCGAAAAACACGATAGTTAGCAGCCACAATGTGAAACAGCACAACACTTACGAAATCATCAAATCGCTTCACACCCGTCAACGTCCATGCAAATAATGGTACAAAGACGTCATAATACCACAATAAGGGGTTTGATCCGATAGCTTTTACCTCTTAAAAAAACCCCTAGTTGGACAGGAGCAAGAATGACACAAAATAGACCCTTAAACGATGCAAAATTGGCACCTAAATTAGCAAAAACAACACCAAAGCGTTTGGAATGAGTTTAGCAAACATTCAATTGTAAAATAAGTCTGCAAACTCCCAATGTTAACTTTGGAGTGATTTGGACAGATTGCACAAAGGCGTAACTCAATTCTTACAATCGCTCATTGTGCTGCATCTCCATCTTTTTGGTGTTTTTTGATGAAAAATAATTTAAGAATTATTGGAAAGTGATAGAGAAGGTGAAGTTTAATGGAATGAGATATGATAGCTTAGTAATTAAAACTTAGTATAAGGTATGATAGGTTAAAATTATAAAATTTCATTGTTTGAGAGTTTAAAAAACAATAGGATAGGTTATCTAAAATGTCAATTAATAAAAAGTAAAATAAGAATATTACATAATAATTTAACTATTATACCCTCTAATAAAATATACCCAAATAATTGTTATACTCAATTATGAAAAATAAATAAAATAGTTTAATTAACCAAATATTCTTAAAATGATAATAAATTTGAAAATTATTTGCAACAAAATTAAATATTTTTCATAACTAATAATGAAAAACTCCCTTCTCAAACAAGTCAGGATATCAAGGACAACCAGAATACAAGTATATGCTGTGATTTTTTATAATAAAAAATTATAACCGTAATGAAGGATAAAATTGTAATATAAATATATATTTTTAATTTATTTTTCTTATCCTTTCTTAATCCACCAATTTAGTGTGTTAAGAAAATAAGAGTGTGAGAGGATAAGTAATCCCCTCTTATTATATCCTATTCTTGATTTAAAAAAACTGACAAACAACAATAAATTAAAATTTTGTTAATCTATCATATTTTATCCAATTTTAACACTCCATCCAAATGAAGCGTAAGTGTTGGGAAGGTTTAGGACGGCTGGAGTGAGAGTAAATCGGAAAAATGAGTGTTGAATTTGGAAGAAACCTCGATAAGGAAAAAATACCAGTAGTCCCTGCATCACATAAATTATGCGCTTTGGTCGCCTGGCCCTAATTTTATACATGCATGGGATTCAAAATATGCACAAGAACATCGTTCCACCGAATCTCAATAGTCGTTGGGCGTGGCTTTTGTTGTCCAAAAACGACGTCGTATGGCTCTAATGCACTGCGCAACGACACGCGTGCGTAGTGTCTTATTCAAAATTAGGACACCATTTTGTCTACTTGCCAACCCAGATTGGATTTCGGCTATCCCAACAAAATCGAACCCATTTCGTTTTTATATTTTTTAAATAAATTTCTCCAAGAATTCTAGAAAAATTAATTTAAAAAATTCAATATTTTAATTTTATAAATCATTAGAAATTTATTTTTGACTCAAAATCTTATCTTTTTGGACAATTTTCAACTTGATTTAGCGCTATTAACTAAACTAAACCATGTTCAAATCGGACGTGTTACTACAATTTTGCTATTAGAGATAAAGTGCTGGGAATCAGAGTAAATGGAAAATAAAGAGAATAGAATATTATGGAACAATAAAAGGGTACATAAACAGAGATGACTTGTGTCTCAACATTTATATTTGGATATCAAACTCATTTATATGTTTTGTACAAAAATAGAGTGCAACACAAAAATTGTACAAAAAAACCTCTCTAACCCAACTTCATTTTCCAATCATTTTTTGTGTTTGCCAACGCAAAAAAAAAAAATGTTTTTTTTTTATTTTTTTGTTTTGATTTTATTCTTATTTTTTCAAACCACATGATTAATTTTATTTAAAAAATAATTAAGAAAAAAATTAAATTTATATTTAGTTTGTGAAAAAAATAGAAGAAAATATGATTTAGAAAGAATATTGAGAGAATATTATTTTTTAGAGTTAAAAATAAAATTGTGGGTTGGAGATATTTTTACTATAAATACTGTATTTTTGTAAAAAGTTGTACAAAAATAGAGTTTTAGGTTGAAAATTGTCTTACTAAACCAATGTGATTTTCTCTAAGACAATCCTAACAAGAGGTATACTGATCACCAGCCTTTTAGTTAAAGTATGTATGATATGATTCACTAGGAATCAAACGTAGATCTACCTCATATCTACTGACTTCCGAGAAAGCAATATAGTAAGAGTCAATGAATTTATCTTATTTCTACTCATGAGGATTTTCACCGGTGTATTGCTTCACAATCAAGCAATGAAACTTCCCCTTTTCAGAGCAAAAGTGCACCTCTAAGAGAGTATCAAGTTCAAACAATTGAGTGATTGTGATCGAGTATTTCAGGTTAAAATTTTAATCATGCGCTTCGTAAATTTAGGTGTATTAATAACCTCAACAATAAAATTGGCTTTAAATAACCCATCTTATACAGGACGTGGCGAATGAGTTCGTATGGATGGACTTTAAAATGCAAAATTAGGAGTTTGAAAATGACAGAGAATTTTGTAGTTAATAATATAGTGTCTTCCGCCTTAAAGAAAATTAGTGTTGCACCTAAAAGATGTGGAAGTGGAATACACCTTGCAGTCAAACACAAATAATTAGCATGAAATAAGCATGATTGCCTTTCAGATAACATTATATATGACTACCATGGAGCTTCAATATGAAGAAAATCTTAATTCTCACTTGATAGACTACTGTAGAACTTAAAATGAAGAAAATCTTAATTTTCATTTCACAAGACTCCCATAAAATTAATAAGATACTTATAATTTATGGATAATAGAGTTAACTCCAATGTTAAGATCTCATGAATTTGATTCCTAGTAAGGCAAATAAAACAGCTTATCAAAATGGGAAAAAAAAACTATCATAGAGCTAGAGCTTTAATATGAAGAAAATCTAAATTGTCATTTTACAAGCTGAACTAGAGCAGGCAATCCACACTAGTTGATTACAACGGCTACATGATTAAAAAGAGACTTACCATCTAGCTTTCCTTTTTAAGGTTTGATAGAATATAAAATGTAGATCACCAAAAGCCTAAAATCATTGTCGAGGCACTCTAAAAGAATGCAAACTAATATATGCATGGAATGATGATCGTGACAAAAGGAAGGAATGATTGTAAATTTGTCGGACACTAAACTTGTCCAATGAGCAACTAAGCATCTATTGTCTTCATACTTGAAAAGTAGACTTGTTACCAGTTCCGGAACCACCGGTTCTGGTTTGTCAAATGTGAGAATTGGAATCGAACCGTAGTTTTTACGGTTTGGTTCGGTTTTGATTCGATTCGGTTTCGGTTCGGTTTAATTGTCGGTTATGTTTCGGTTCGGTTTCCTGTTTTCTTTTTTTTTTCAAAATTTTGTTTTTAATCCGTTATTTTATCCCGTCAATTGGTTTGTAAATTTTGTTATATTCAATAATTAACTATAATACCAATAATACATTTTATTCTAAAGATTTTTTT
>CAODLS010767649.1:0-14305 GCA_948243855.1 Flueggea neowawraea
ACTTAATTCGGTCTAGGGGGATTCAGCGTCTAGGTGACATCTTCCCATCCTTTATTCTATCATTTAATTTGAGTTTATTCTTATTTATTTTATAGATTTGAAATCATTTAGTTTACCGGCTAGATAATAGAGGAAGAGTGAGTAGCTAATAATCGTAGTCTCTGTGGGATACGACACTAGGTACTCAAGGGTCCACTTGCTATATACGATAGGTACACTTGCCTTAGTCTTTAGGTTTAAGCCTTTTACAACACCAACAAGTCACGTAGACGAGAATGAGCATCAGACTTGAAGTCGACTTGCAAGCAATCTCAATTGACGTTGTATTCCGCTTCAAGTCACGTTGTGAGTAAAGGAGTCACCTTTGAAAATATTCCTTAACGCACGCTGCAAGCCAATGCAAGTCACATTGAAGTGAGTGATGTCAGCATCTGACAAGTTTGCGCCTTGGGATTCAAATTTGAATATTCTCTGACATCTGACGCATTCACATGAAGAATCAAAGGAACGATCTTTGGAGATCGATAATGCAAGTTGAAGGAGTCAGTGCCATATGCAACGTACATTAAGGCATGATCAATGCAGTTGCAAATGGACACAAATCACGTATTAAGAAGAAAATTTCTAGGTGACCATTCTGGATGGAGACTAAAGTCACGTTGCAGAGATACAAGATACATTACATTGTGCAGCATTTGAAGCCGAATCATCAGAGTTGGATGCAAGACACGTTTAAAGGAAACAAGTCATATTATATGTCAATGAGACATTTATAACGCACGTTGCATGAGATGCAATGCACATTGTACCTAATGATGTCATCAAAATTAGATGCTCTTTCTCGTTTCTTAATGGCTATATTGAGTCTCACAACGGCTACATTTTGGAGTCCGCCTATAAATAGAGGTATGCACTTGATAGACAAGTAGAGAACGCATTGAGAGTGTGCCCAAGCTTTGCTAATTTTATTCTTGACGTTCTCTCTCTAAGTGTTTTCAAGTTTTTACACCACAACTAAGCTTTTGTGTTGTTATTTCCTTTGAGAGTTGGTGTGAGAATATCGTTCTCGTTCTGTGAAACCTTTTGTAATCAAGCCTTGGTTGTAAAGCTTGTGGGTAGAATAGGTTTGCTTGTTTGTTGCCCTTGAAAAATAAGTGGTTGTTGGTTTTCTTGTTGAGCCAGTTAAAAACAAGTGGTTATAAAGGTTTTCTTGTGAGCCTGAAAAAGGAAAGGTTGTGACGGTTTGCCTCAACTCGCAAGTTAGGAAGAGATAGCAGATTGAAATTCTTTATTTGAGGCTAGAGGAGTAGACGTAGGTCAATGAGGGCCGAACCATTATAAATCATGGATTTGTTTGCTCTATCTGTTACTTGCTTTCATTTCAGATTCTAAGGTTGTGTGTGTTGGATTAAGCTATTAATTTTCATTTTTCAAACTATTGCAAAAAGTTTTAAAAAGCTTTTATACTTAGCAAGAAATCCAATTAACTCCCATCTTGGATTGCCATATTGGGATTACAAGACCGACAGTAGAGAAGGATGGGTAGGTGCGGCTAGGGCTGTGTGAGTGAGAGCCAAGAGGAAGAGACGAAGAGTTTTGGGGCATTCGGCTAGAGTTGAATGGTTTTTAGTAGAGTGGGGTTGCAATCTATGTTTTTTGACTTTTGAGTGTACGCATGTATTTTTTTTTTTCAACTAGTGAGTTATGAGTCAATACTACATAGTTTTGAGTGAAACTATGTAGTATTAACTATAAGTTATATTTGAATTTTTAAAAATTATTTTATGCCATTTAGGCATTGAAAACTAATCTTACGTACTTATTATTTTATTTGTGTAATTTTCATTAATATTACATTGTAGAGTATTTTATATTTAACATTTATGTATATATATATATTTACAAAAAAATTTAAAAAGAAATTTAAATTTCTAAAATGCAAGAATATCCAAAATGTATATAGAAATGTCCATTGTTTTAATGCAGTTTTTAAAATGCCAATATTTGAATTTTTGACCGTATGTCAGAAGTTTGACAGCTTGTTGACCACGCGTTAAAAAGTTGACCATACGGTAAAATGAGTACAAAACGATAATAAACTGTTCTCAGTATTGCACTGACGAAAATGAGAAAAAAACAATAATAAATCAAGTATACACGAGAACAAAACGAGTACAAAAAAAGTAGAGAGCGAGAACAAACCGAGACGAAACGAGAACAAACCGAGTAATACGAGTACAAAATGAGAACAAACCGAGTGCAAACGAGAACAAACCGGGTACAAAATGGGAACAAACCGAGTACATATGAGTACAAAACGAGAAAAAACGATAACAAACCGAGTACCAACGAGTACAAATTAAGTAAAACACAAAATAATTTAAGAAAATTAATTTAATTTTTTATTATTAAAAAATTACGACTACAAAACAAGTTATGGGCCTGATTTGTAATTTTTACAAATTTTTTGATAAAATTAGGGATTGATTGTAGTAAATCTTATTCTACTTTTTTAGGCTATTTAAATTAGTCTTTTTTTGAATAAATTAATGAAAACTATCAATTAGGGATAATCATATACTTTTATAAAATTCTAAGGACTGAAAGTGTATTTTTCAATATAAACCGTGTGCAGTAGCTAGGGTTTGAAAGCCTAGATGTCGTTGCTTCTTTCTATCGTTGCTCCTCTATCTCTCTCGGTCCCTCTTTCTGTCGTGTTGCTATCTTGCTCGCTCCCTTTCTTTGTCGTCATTTTTGTCCTTTTTACACAACAAGGAGAAGAAAGATGTCGAGGATAGAAGAAAGGCATTAAAAGATAGAAAAAGAGATAGAGAGAGATAGAACAGACAAATAAAAGTGAGTCGGACTGAGAAAGAGATAGAGAGATAGAAGACAAAATATGAGAGAGAAAGTGGTCCATGGAGGAGGAGAAGAATGATCAATGAGAAAGGAGAGGGAGAAGTCAGTAGAGAAAGAGACGAGCTAGAGAGAGAAAATAATCAGAATTAGGTTTATAAAGCCACGTGTATTTTACTCATTTTTAGCGTCTCAGAAATTTTAATTTTAATTATAGAATAATAGATATTAAGGAAACATCTTCTTACAAAACTGAAATTTAAATATAAAAGTAGTCATGTGGGCTGTATATATATAATTCAAATTATTTAATTTATTTAATCAGATGAAAATTGCATTGGTTAAATTTGATGCAAAATCTGATGAAACTATTTTTCTTGGTTGTTCTTTGGTTAGTCTTATAGAGTGTTTAATACAAGAACTCTAAAAGTTGCAGAGTCCATTCATGTCGTTTTTTATGAATCTAACAATTCATTGTTAAGAACTTGTGATGAAAGAATATAGATATTGTCAACAAGATGTATAAGCTTGGTATAGACGGAAATGACAAAAATCCACAAGAGAGGAAGAAACAAAAGGAGGAACCTCATGATCATCAAGATGCAGCTTGACTACATAATAGCCTTCCAAAAAAGTGGAAATTCGCCAAGGATCATTTAGAACAAATCATTGGTGATGTATCAAAAGGGGTAACAATTAGATCCACTACTTATTATGATCTTGGTAATGTAGCTTTTGTTTCACGTATAGACCCTAAGAATGTTGATGATGCTTTAGATGATGACCATTGAAGTGTAGCAATGCAAGAAGAGCTAAATCAATTTGAAAGAAACAATGTTTGGAAACTACTTGCTAGGCCTAAAGATAAAACTATTATTGGTACAAATTGATATTTAGACTTAAGACTAATGACCATGGTCAAATTATTACGATCAAGGCTAGGCTAGTTACACAAGGTTATTGCTAAGAAGATGGAATTGATTTTGACAAGACCTTTGCACTCATAGCTAGATTAGAGGCTATTACAATTTTGTATGCATTTGTTTGTCACAAAGGTTTTAAACTTTATCAAATGGATGTAAAAAGTGCATTCTTGAATGGCTATTTAAAAGAAGAATTTTATGTTGAACAACCTCCGAGTTTTATTGATCATAAGTATCCAAACCATTTTTTCAAACTTATTGTGAAGATTCTAGTCCCAATGTACAATAGCAATCCAAAAGGGGGTGAATTAGATTTTTGGCAAGTTAAAAACTTTGCTGAAAATCTTTTACAAACTAAAACCAATAACAAATTTCTTATAAACTAAAATCATTTTAATATGTCACCAGAAATTTATCTGCCTATACAAAAGGGGTAACTGATGTATTGACCACACTCGCCACAATTACCACAAATTTGATCTTTAGAGCCGATATTTTTTGGTCCTTAATCTTGAAATTTTATCCATTATGCCATTTTTCGTGGTAGATCATCGACTTCACAGAAGGGTAGACTCATCCTCATATTCTTGAAAATCCTAAAAAATCCCATCCATTATTTCATTGTATATGACTTTAAAAGTCGCCTTAAAGTTCGTCTTTAAAGGCATTATTGACCATTTTTCTTTCATATTTAATAATAAACAACTAGAAACAGATATTTCGTCCATCAATATATGAGTTTTCATCTCAAAATGTTAATTCCGTTGCTATAGATTATGGTATTGTAGGCTATTTTGTCTTCATATCCAATAATGTACTGCATAATATTTTTGTCCATAATTATTTAAATTTTTTGTCTTTGAAAATTGATTTCGTTCCTCAATTATACAATCTTAGGTATCGTATTTGGAGACCGTTTCTATTTTTAGACAATTCATTTCATCCTTAAAATCATTTTGAGTATTTCTTTACAACAATCCGTTTCAAATGCATCATATTGTTGACAACCATTTCGCCTATAATGACTACTTTTTCTAACGATATTCTATCCTCAAAACTACCTTTTAGGGTGAATATTTTGTCCTTAATACATAACTTATAATTTTTGTTGAATTCAGAAATGATTGACATTACTTACTTTGTTTAGATGGATAACACAAAGCTTGAGAAGAGTTAGAAATTATTGAAGTCATAATCTTCTTAAGTTTGGTCGAGTGTGCCAAGATCAAGCGAATGGCGTGTCAAGTGTAAAAATATATATCTATGCTATATTATTAAAAGGCCTAATACATGTGAACCCCCTGCACTTGTATTGAATATGCAATTTTCCCCTTGAACTTTACGAGCGCTTATGGACCCTCTTCAACTTGCAAAAATGAATCATGTTACCCCTCAAACTTCCATTGAACTTTGGAAGCGCTTACCAACCCCTTTCAACTTGCAAAAATGACTCATGTTACCCTTCAAACTTTGAAAATGTTTCCGATTAACTATTTCTTAGCAAATATTCGATGAACGTTTCCTGCTTATACCATGCATGTAATGGGAGTATGTCAGTTGAAGGCATAAGTGCCTTCAACAATATCTCTAGGAAAATTTCCTTCCTATACCAGTGTGAGACATAGTTATCAGGATTCAATTTCTTGTGTGAAATATTTAAAAAGAAAAAATGCGAAAATACTCAATGAGCACAAAGAAGAATGAAACATTTAAACAAGAAAGGATAAAAATACTCAATAAGCACAAATAAATTCATAGAATATTTGAACATAATCTGTCATTCTTCTTTATTTTCTTATTTAAAGAAAAAGGTAAGTTTAGAGGGGAAATTGCACATAATAGTTGTTAAGACATAGTTAAACGGCTATGTTTTCAAAGTTTGAGGGGTAACATGAGTCATTTTTGTAAGTTGAAGGGGGGTTGTAAGCGCTCGCTAAGTTTAGGGGGAAAATTGCATGTTCAATACAAGTTAAGAGGGCTTCACATGTATTAGGCCTTATTAAAAAGTACATATGTGCAAAATGGTGATGGACTGAAATCGATGCAGGATTGGAGATCGATGATGACTAGAGAATGGTGACAGAATCCAATAGTTTTGCATAAATTAAAGGATTGAATAGCTAATTTTGCACCTAAAAATTAGACCATTATATATATACTTGTTTTCCAAACAGTGAATGTAAGATCAGGTTTTATGGTGGGCAGATAGTGAACATTTAGTCCAAATATCTATTATATATACTTGTTGTCTACCTAAAAATTAATAAATTCCTAATGTCAAATAAAAAAAATTTACATGGACACATGATGGAAAAATGGTGAATATTTTGTCTACAATATGTACAATTGTTCTCTACTTAAAAATTAATAAAATTTTAATGTTTCATGAAATGAATTCATAGATGTTGTACACAAGGTGGAAAAATGGTAGATATTGTCACAACCCGTTTTCAGTCCATGGCCGGTGTGCAAGGCGGGCTATCTATGGGAGCCCGACCCATCTCACACAAGCCTCAGAAAATCAGAAATACTATCATTTGATTACTAAAATGCTTATTAAAACGTTTAATATCAAAACACATGTTTATAAATATATCAAAATATATATAAGCGTAGAAAAATGTAATATGAATGAAATCAAATACAAAGTAAAAATATAATGTAATTATAGTGACCAAAAGACAAAATGGAAATCCTAGTAACCTAATAGCATCTAAGTGCAGAGCTCTAAAACAAAAGAAGATGTCTGGCCAAAAGGGCATCACTAACCAATAATACAAACGCCTCACTGAGCTAAAATGCCGAATGATTGCCGATCCAAAAGTCAACCTATAAGCAGAGGTAGAAATAAACAAAGAAAAAGAAATTGGGTAAGAACCTAATGAGGAATGATACTCCAAAACGCCTCATACGTGCCTCACAAAGAATTGTTTGAAAACAGTTTGAAAATATCACACGTAGATATAGCGAAGAACACACACACACATGAAAACCTTTGTAGTAGTAGTTATAATATCAAATCATAGTCATATTATAATGGATATACGAAGCAAAAAAACAAAGGTATAATAGGTGTGGTCTTCGCCACAAACCCAAGTGTATGATAAAAGTGGTCTACTATACTAATCAAAATCAAATCAGGCGTCGAACAAAGACAGTATGGCTACCAACACTCCCTAGTAACTGGGACTTCATCAATGCATTGGTATACCAAAGGCTACATGCCCTGTAGCATAGGCATCCCATATAAAAAAAGAAGCCATACTAATGTACTAACAAAGCATAAGCATGCATATCAGAAAAAAAAAATAGAGAGAGGATATAATATATATTGAATTTTCAAAAACAAAGCACTTATTATTAAATCACATAACTAGTTGATTAATTAGGTCAACCCTTAGATTAGTCCAATTTCAAAATATATGTTAAGCATAACAAAAATAGATATAGTTTCAACTATGTGTCTGAAACTGACACCCACTCACTTGGATGTCCAAGTTATAGTAGATGGGCACCATTATCTAGCGGCGAATCCTGTTGGCACGAACAATAAGCTAAAACAAAGATATCAGAAACAAAGTATATCAGGAACAAAGCAAAGTGTGGTAATGGTACTGTGGTGGTACCGAAATACGTGCACATGCATATGCAGAGTCAGATGCTCAAGCATCACCAAAAATCTCTTTTTGGTTAAAGTTCTAACACTTTTGACCCAAAAATCAGAATTAATGTAAAATTATGATTTGGTCCTAAAATTTTGTAAAATTAAATTTTAGTCCCTCAAAGTCTCATAAAATTATAAACTAGTCCTCAAAGTTCTAAAAAATTACAAATAAGTCCTCCAAAAAGTCTAAATTTCTAAATTAGTCCTCTAGCTCTCAGATAGTCAAATAAGTCAAAGTTTGCTATGATACTTACAATTTTGCCACAATAGTTTCATCGAGAGTCGATGTATCCACTGAAGCTAACGGGGGGTTTGGTCGTCGTCTCGTACCTACCCGTAATGAACGAGGTGAATACTCGGGGGTATAGTCCCACGGTGGAAAAATGATTATTCATGATGAAGAACTAGGTTGAGGGAAAATTACGGATTCCGTTAAGGGGGCTAGGTCTTTGGAAACCGTTACCGTGTTAGAGCTACCACCACAGCGTCCTCCCTAGAGCTGACATGCAATGTCATTCCATGTTGGCTCAGCTGTTGGCAACACGACATGTACAAAATTAGACGAGGAAGTCATTTCAACACAACCAGGGTTGTGCAACTTGCGTACACAAATGGTGGGACAAAATAGTCAAAATGTTGTCCTGGAAAATTGTGTTCAAATGTGTCCAAATGTGTACAAATAAGTGGACAAATGTGCATATGTTGGTGCAAACATCCACACCAACAACATCGTAAACATATTCGGGAAGCAAATGTCACAATTTCAATTCATCATACATTTAAGAACTGTTGATTATAGGTGAAATAGAAGTGTAACCTTCCTTTTTGTCCGAGCTCGAGTCAGAAGTAAGGTCGATGATGTTTACTGCCATTTCAGGCAGCGGTGTCAGCATGCAAGTCTTCGTTTGTACTCCATTGAGTTATTGAATGACAGCTGCAAACGATGCATCCACCACATACTTGAATGCAAACATGCTTTTCGGCAAGATCCGCATGTGCTTCTTCGCAAAAGCAGCCCAGTCAACCTTAAACCATGTTACTCCTCTACGATGGACAAGCTCCACGGGCATGGATGAACCCGAATGTAAGTACAACATCATTGTCTTTGACATCATGCTTAACCAATTGATCGCCCATCCATTCGGTGTTAGCTTTGGTATATAACAGAAGACGAGAATTTCTACATTAGACGTGTAGCTATAACAACACAACCATACTACACATTAAAGGGTTTGATCCGACTAACATTTCCAATAACATCAACCTAATTGTTACCAGCAATCCATCCATAAGTGTTGAAAAGCTGGCAATTGAAATAAAAGATGGCATCTCATCGGATTTGTCCAGCTTGTATTCAATCCGTCCTTTACCGTGATCATTACTTATCCTTGTCCCGACCATTTTCTGTTTGTAGATAGTGGCTATTTCACCAAACATTGTCAACGTTGAGAGTAACAACAAAAATGTTCTGAGGTTGAAGAATGGAAGTGTAGATGATACCTTGGGATGTCTTCAAGGTTGCTTACACAAGACCTTGGTTAACAAAGTGGAGCTTATGTACATATAAATTGGGAAAATGGTTCGTACCAATTTGGAAACAGTGATGCCAAATTTTCTGTTGGAATTCGTAACTAAGTTATGACATTCATAAATGATATGGCAGTGGAAAAACAAAAATTTAATAACTAGAATTCCACCAAGGATCCATGCATATCGACATACACGATTAGGGCTAGCAATTTTACCTCAAAATATTGCTCCAAAATTCGGCTATAGAAAATTTGGTGTAGCTTTTTGTAGTCAAAATCTGGATCTCCTATCCTTCACGTTGACTTTGCGTGAACGTGTCTAAAGGTAATCATACGAATGAACTATGTTGAATCGGCAATGTGTACTAGCACTAAGAATCACTACTCGCTCACATTTTTTTCTCGCTTTTAGGTATGGAAAATTTGGCCAAGCCTCAAAATTGGTTAAAAAATTCGGCCAAGCATGAATACATACATATAGAGGTTTTTGAAACCCTAGTTTAAGTGTACTAGGTTTCTCTCTCCTTGTCCAATAAGTATAAGGATTACTTAATCCAACTAAGACTCTTATTTATTTATTTAGAAAATAAATAAATAATTTCCTATTCTTGTATATGCATGCCGAATTTATATATATTAATGTGCATTAGATTATTTTTTTCCCTTGTCATACAATGATCAAGACTCTTTCTTAATTGAGTATTTAATCCACTTAATTAAATAAGACTTAGTCAACCTTTGATCTAATAAAAAATAATGCACATGTTGAATTTTCATAGCCATATTAATGCTTTTGGGCTTTTAATTAATTAATACATTATCATTAAATAAATCAGTCCCTTGATTATACATATGGGCCCAATTAATATGTCTCACATAAGAATAAGTCCAAACATTTTGAACTCATTATTAAGTGATTTATTATTATAAAACTCTAAATTATTAATGATTAATCAAATTAATCATCTTAATAATTTAATTACCATAAGAGATAATATTTGTGAACTAATTCAATTCGTTCTTGTATGTGACTCAATAGACTCACTCAAGAATGACAATTGACCTCGTCCCAAAACATAGACCCAAAGTCCATAAGCAATATCTAGTAATACATTATGGTAACCCTTAATCGAGTGGAGTCGGTGATCCGAGTTTATCTTTCACAGTTTGATATTTAGTTCTTTTGTCTCACAATATTTATATTAAGCATAAAGCATGGTCACATGTCAACTTTATATAGTTTAATGTTTTTTTTGATCCCAAGTAGATTGATATAACAAATGACATTGATAAACTATTTATCAATTTATTCGAGTATGCATACATTCAATCAATCATACTCATCAAGTGGTCTAAAGATAGCATTCTTCATAAGAGGAACAAATTCGTCACTCTCACTATCACTCATCTATAAGATTCATGACATATTCAATCATAACCTTTATAGTTACCTTGTTACGGTTAACATTTGACTAAATTAAAACGTGTGATTCCTCAGGTAGGAGTCAATGGTGAGTTTCGGTCAAATAACTCAAATATCACCACCGCATGAAGCTACTTGTGACATCGATCCATGAAGTGCTTCCATAGCGGGTCAGTCTAATACATGTTCCCTAACATGTATCTATGTTCTAAGCAATATCTTATATCCATAATCAATAAAACGTGATTATCCACTTTACAATATACTAATCTTAATTCATTATCATTCTCATGATAATAACTGGTTAGAGACATTTAGAATATTATTCTTTTATCTTAAGATTTTACTATCAAGTCGAACTTGATGACTAAAGAATAGACTATTTATGAAAGTTTTATCTTCATAAAATATATAATAATATTCTATATATAAAATAAAATATTTTTTTATTAAATAATAAATCAAATATCAATATACATATATGATTTGACTAGGACACCAAAATTAATATTTTCATGTTCACAATATGTCACTTTCTACTGGCATAATGGGTTTGGGGTCAAAATGTTTTCCACTTTAATGTACTTCCACTGGCATAACTTCACCAACATATCTAATCACATTTAAGGGGGTCATACTTCTAATAAGCAAGTATATCAAGTAGTCATTACAAGCAAAAAAGAGGGAAACATGCATCTGCAGATTGGTTAACCCCAAGGAAAAATTAGCAGCTTAATGGCAGTCCACCTACGCAGAAGTGTCCCATCACACGATTACTCGCGTCTCACAAGTGTGGTTAATGACTGTTCTTTTACCACTGAAGGATCCCATCTCAAAATAAAGGCCGCAACAAAGAAGGTTGTGCTATTGCAAACTAATACTTGCCCCAAATTTGGCATAAATTGTTTATGGAGTTAGTACATGTAGGGACACGTTTGTACAATATCACAACAGAACAAGTGGGAGCATTGTTTGCAAGGCCGGAATGGAAGGAACTTAATTAAACCAACACATATCATATCTGAGGTTGTCTACTGCTGTACACATTCGTGTACGTATGTACACATATCGTTGGTCACACCTTGTTGCATATACCAATAACGGAATTTTTGGACAATTTTTCCGTCAACGAGATATCAGGTCTATCAACAAAAGACAAAAATCACACAAACACAAATCTTATCTTATTAATAGTGAAAATAACATGTCCAATAAAGTCACACCAATCGTCCTTTTCAATTAAACATCATAACAGATGCAAACGTTGAATGTGTATATTCCCTCCTTCCACGCTAGCTAAAGTTTAAAGTTGCAGAGGACGCCTCACCTGAGTTTATGGTGGTCATAAAAACTAGTCCATCCTTGGCAGAACCAAGATTTGCCATGTATGGCGGCTACACCTGTTGTCACAAATTTGCACACCACATCCTACCCGCCACCATTTTCATCAACCAATATGCATGCCATCTAGCCTTTATGGAAATAATCTCGTGCAAACCATATCAGAATGGTCTGTATGAAACAAACGAACACCATAAATAACAGCGGGTCAAATAATTCAATCAATTTAATTGCATCTAAATGTAACAAACAAAAACATACAATCGTAAGCTTTAGGCCACAATAATTGTAATTCTTACATCTGCATATATTTCACGTAACCTTCCATGCCTATGCATCATGTGTATGTTTGTCCTTATAATCAACTAATCATGACACTGATGCTTCAGGTTAATATTTCCAAATTTATGACAAAATAGCATGGTACTTGCAGTTATTTAAGAAGCGGGATCAATATTTATGTGTGTATTTGTTACAGAAGCTTACAAGATGGTGTCTCTACACGGCTTTGCCAGAATCCACTTGGTGAAGCAGTTTGGAGGCCCATCTCCCAAATGGTGTGTGGCACCGCCCAAGATAATTAGGTTGCACCGTAATGAAGGTGTTTTTCTTAATCTATTTGACTGGGCCTGGACAGAAAGTTCCAGATTGAGCGATGAATTTCCACGCTGCCGACACTCATAGGTGTGCCGTCGCTTTACTGCGCTGCCAAATATATCGATAATTATCAATTTAAACTTACTAAAACCTTCATACATGAAAACACACAGGAAGACAAAGCAATCTTCTAGGTCACCTACCAGGTCTGTAACTCCTACGCATAAAAGCGTCTCAACCTTTCGTTTCTGAACATCCGCCGTTGTGGAATTTCCGTATTTCATCAAAATTTGTACACAGATTCCGATAAGGCACGACCAACGATCAAACCATCTCTTCGGTATTACCTGAAGAAATACGCGTGAGTAAGGTAATCGATTCCGACGGAGATGTGCATAAAATGAAATTTACGCACAGGAATGTCAAGCATAACCGTAAAGAATACCATGCCCTTTGAAGGCGGAGAAGAATTTGCAATCACTGTGCAGAAGTTATTCACCGACGGAGTGTTGCTTGGTCCAACACGAAGCTCTAGGTCCATTGTATCGGACAAGCACATCATTTCGCAAGTCTGGTTTTTGGACACCATTTCCTTCAAGCCCAATAATTCTTACGACAAATCTGGTATGCCTCCCTTCATAAAATTTGTCCAGAAAGTTGGTGCACAGCCGAAATGGGCAATTGGGAATATTGGAGACCTCCAGTGCTGTTTCAGAAGCATCATTGCCTTGTCAGACTTTTTCTTCCCTGGGTTCTGAAGCTTTTCCACTTCTTGCGATGCAATTTTCCAAAGGGGTTTGACATTCGACTTTTGGTGTGTAATAATTTTTTGAGAGCTGCTGATGTGAGAGGTTAACCTTTTTGGCGAGGTCTAGAATTTTACATCTACTTTTCAAAAAGTAAAGGTGCAAATGTGTTTAAGAATGATAAAATATCCCCTTGTCACCTTCATTTTCACTGTGAAAAAATGTTACCGAGACATTTATTCTCCTCAGCAATTTAAATCGAATGTGAATTTCAGTGACATGTCATCAAACACTTGAGTTAACATCACCAACTGGACTAGTTCATTTCAGACAACATTCAGCTCCTTATAAAACGTGAACCGAAGCTCCATCCCACACACATGTTGAGTACAAACGAAAGATCCTTCCCATACAACTTGTCTTGAGGATGGCTCCTACTACCGAAGTAAATGCAAATCCCGTCAGCCTCTTATCCACAGCCAACAGCCCAACTCCCCAATCCACTCCAAAAGCCACGCCACAGTTTTCAGACATAAATTGGAAAAAAAATCCAAGGTATGAATACTCCTTTCATTTCTACATCTCTGATTTATATGGTCACTAAGAACATAAATTTTTTGTAGTTTTTAACTTAGAATTGACTTCAATAGAATTCGTATTGTAGATGTATATAGAAACCCTTAATATGTTGCAACAACTGCGCGCTGAGGTTTGCATGGTGTTTAGGCGCCTAGCAGAGGAATACGAGGATGGAGTCATCGAGTACGAAATATAAGGAGAGCACCCGCCATCATCTGCCATCTCCGCATTTTGGCTTAACGAGCGGCATTGATGGGGGTGTCAATTGATCAAAATAATATTAATCTACTCAAGACAATAAAATACGAGTAAAGCAGTGAGCAGAGTCGATCCACAGAGACTAGTGAAATATTATTTAATTGCCAAAAAATAAAAAATAAAATGGATGAACGAAAGTGAAGTTGAAGTCGAAATTTAAAAGCAAACAGAGACTGTAAATTTGCAGCATAGAAGTAAAAAGCAACAATGAAAATGACAGAAATTCAATAATAGTAAAAACTCAGCTGATGTACTTCTCTGTTCAATCTAAATTAGTCGATCACAGACATAAAAGATGAATATTAAGCATTCAAGCAGAAAGAGTTATAGTTAACGGTGACGCACTCAATTATCCAATCCCTTCTTACCTGTCTGATAGTCCCGAGACG
>CAODLS010767716.1:0-24221 GCA_948243855.1 Flueggea neowawraea
ACAGTCCAAGTTTTATCACTAGGGAGGAAAGCAACAGTGCTAAGTGTGGATCTGTCTAAAGAAGAAATACTAGTTCAAGCTGGCATCATGAAGTTGAAACTTAAATTGACTGATGTTGCGTGTTGAATGGTAAGAAATGAGCATGCATGCATGCAATTGCATATTTATTAAAATTCTTGTATGCATAATCAGATAGAACTATAGATATAAAAGGAAACAAATAGCAGTTACATATCAGTAATTTATCTCGGTCTTGATATTTTGCCAACACAAAAAGCGCAGTAACTATAACTGGAGACAAGCATTAGCTGTTGAATCATGCCTAAACTAAATACACAGTAAACATGCATGTTAATCCATTTTCTGGCCCTTAGTTATTTTATGTATGAACTTGGAATGTACAAAAAGGAAAAATATTATGGATGCATGATTTATCTTCTATAATTACCCGTAACATCTAGAAGATCCACAAATATAATAGACCTCAGGTTTTATTTGTTTATTTAGTTATTTTGTTTGTATCTTTGTTCCGTCTCTCTTTTTTGCCAACAGCACTGTTTTGGTCTTGCAGATATTGTTATACTTTCTCAGAGACAAGACAAAAGCAGATTCCTGTTTCATATATTTTGAAAAAATGATACATGTTTGGGCGCTCTGGATTTTCCTTTAGAACCTCGTAGTTATCTTCAGACTAAGTGAAGGAATGAGGGGAATAATGGTACAGAGAATAGCCAACTGGTAAGTGAAACTGTAAACTCATGATTTGCAAGAATTATATTGAAGAACCAATCTGCATGCTTTGGTGCACTGTTTTGGATTCAGTTCAAGAAAAGTTATCATGTTGAAGATACTGAAGCAAACTTAACAGTATAAGGTATTGGTTCAAATGCTCTTCATTTTGACGATCTGAGGCATACGGATCTGGATTTTTATGGAGTTATGCAAGATGATACTAAAAGAATTTGTTAGATTCATTAAAATTACAAAGATAACCAATGAAGGTAAATTTGTGAAAGTATTTTTATTGGTCATCAAAATTCGAACATATGTTTATCGTTGTTCATGGATTTCGTACAGATAAAATGGTTAAACATTTAGTATAGCATCCAAGATTTAAAAGCAATCATTTCAAATTCCTATATCTAGATGCAGCTGCTGTGTTTTTATTTCCCGTTTCATCAAGTGGAAATGTGATTCAAGAAATGGTTTACTCAGCCAAGTATTCTATTTTCTGATGTGAACCTTTTTCCATCTTTTGCAGGAATGCTGCAGCAAAGAAATTTCTTTAAAGTCGGGGAGTAGATAGATGCTAGAGCAGACAGAACATGTTCATGACTTACAAGGTAAGTGCAGAGTATAAAAGCCACAACGACGATGAGTAGTTATTTGAGATCGATTGGCAGTAGTCACATGGGACACATTCTTTGGCTTCGGGGAGGAATGTCATCTGAAAATGCCGATCAGAAGTGGGGAATGCGGCGCATTTCCATTGGCAACTGTACCAATTATTGTCCATGTTTATTGCTGAATCTGCTAGGTGGCACAAATTTTGAAATTAATAACATTTGTCCCATTCAGTTTCGTAGATATTTTTTACTGGTATATTTTTTTTTTCCTTCTTCGGTTCAACAAGCATTGACAGCCCTGCAGATGTGCACTATGAATGTAGAAAATACAAGGCAGCTCGGATATTTATCTGAGAAATGCTTATGCCTGGATGAAATTGTTTGGAAGGTAAGGCTCAAAATTGGTTGTTTCTGAATTTTCTCAAAAATGAGAAGTGAGAAATTTTCTCAAAACTGTTGCGTTTTTCTGACCAACTAATAAAATTTCGTTAAACCCCTCTCTCTTGCTCTTCGACTTCCACCACCGCAGCACCCTCCGCCATTACTTTCAATCCTCCGCCAACCACTGTTCGTGGAGTCCTCAAGCGTCGGATCACTTCCTCCGGCGACATATCCCACTCCTTCGAACAGCATCTACTCTGATCTCTCTACTTCCTCGATTTCTTGTTTCCAACCCGATCTTCTCTTCCTCCGCCTCAATTGTCGTCTCGCAAGAGAGTTGCAAGGTCTTCAAACCCTAGCAGCGGCTCATTTGAAAATTATGTATTGATCCTGAATTTTGTAAAACAACAAGTTAGTCATTTAATTTTCTAGCTAGCAGTCCCTTAATTTCCGAGCAGTCTGCATTATTGAAATGCACAAGGTCTCTAATTTTTCTAAAATTATAAAATCAATTCCTAAAAATAGTGGACAGGTTATGTACTTTTTGTCAATCATATATACACATTTGTTCACCTAAAAATTAATAAAATTTTATCGTTAAATAAAATAAATTTATAAATAGTGTACGTATGGTGGACAGACCATATATACATCTATTGTTCATCTAAAAATTAATAAAATTATATTGTGAAAAAACCAAATTTATAGATGTTATTCACATTATACACCTGAAGTTTAATGAAATTTTATATTTAGTATTTTTGCAAATTTTG
The DNA here is from genome assembly GCA_948243855.1 of Flueggea neowawraea. Lineage (NCBI taxonomy): Eukaryota > Viridiplantae > Streptophyta > Magnoliopsida > Malpighiales > Phyllanthaceae > Flueggea > Flueggea neowawraea. Next base: position 2,501 of record CAODLS010767716.1, read on the forward strand.
TTTTTCCTTATTAGCATTTTTAGAAATAGTTTGTGCACTTAGCAGCTTTGTAAAGTTGTCATTTATTTTCTAGCATATTTGTGCTTTTTTCTATTAAATTCAATTCAACATGGCATGTAAATAGGAGTGGTGATGGGTATAGGATATGCCAATATCTTATGTATACTTGTAGATCATATACGTGTACCTTACATATATTTGTCCGTGTAACAAAAATCATTTTACTTACCTTACTCATAAGTTACTATTTTACCCATTGTATAAATATATTTAATTAATCTAAAAAATAATAATATGTCAATAATTTTAATATATTATTTAGAAAAATACACAATGTATATTTTTTAAAAATTACTCTTTTACTCATTGTATAAATATATCTAATTAACTTAAAAATAATAATATGTCAATAATTTTAAGATATTACTTAAAAAATACACATAATAACAATAAATATTAAAGGTATAAAATATAATACAAAAATATGAAATTCACATCTAGATATTTTTAAAATGGAAACACAATTTATTAACTATTGCACTTGATCCATTATCGCATCGATCTGTTATGACCTGAACTGACAAGCCGTGAGCGATCTAGGATTGATCGAGTTGTTTACGACTCCTCGTCAACCATAGCAAGCCTTCCGAACAAAGCAGTACTGAATTTTGTCCCTAAATTTAAAATTTTACAAATGCATGACCGCAAGCCAAATGCGATGCTTATTTTTTTCCCTAATAGAAATATATAAGTTATATAACTATATGTCACACACTTGGTACTATGTAATAATATTTATTATTGTTACTAATACCATCAACACTTCAATTATAAATTTTGTTAAAACGAATAACAATAAAAGTGAATCCCACATTTTTGACACATTTTTTCTCCAAATTTTTTGTCTTTTTGTACTTTTCCATGCAGGACCGACTATTTCTTTAATTGTACATACATCTCCATCGTTCATTTCTCTTAATTATATTATTTTCTAGCTCCTTATGTTGCCAATTGCGTCACCCACAGTTTTAACAACTTTTTAATAGCTCTATCATCCCCGACCAATTCAATAATATTATATATTTACACTAAAATATTTGTTCAGACCCAATAGCCGAATCGAGCCATGTAGCCCTCGAGTCAAGCTCATAAACTGGGAATCAAGCCCAAACCTTGGAGAAGTCAGGGGAATGAGTCCAGGCCCAGAGGGAGATATTTGAGTTCTGTTAGAACCATTGGTAACAAGCCACTAGTAATGCCCATTGGTAATGAACCACTGGTAATGAGCAAGAATTACAGTTAGAGGTAATGAGCCTGTATCTTTCTAGGTGTTAGAGATTAATGTTGAATCAAGGCTGATCAACATTAATTTCCTTTTATGTTTTGATGATACTCAAAATATTTGACTTAGAGTGGAATACGTTGGAAAGCTCAGAACTGCAAATCAAGCTACTGGAAGTGTCATAACATATGTTATCTATGTACGATGTACGCCACAGTGAAGAGCAACGTACGTGACAAATGCACAACGTACGTAGACATGGAGCTGAATGCAAATAGAAGTCACTTGAATGCTGAAGTGCCAAAACAATGTACGTTAGGAAATCACAACGTACGTCATCTAGAGATATGATTATGATCAACGTACGTCAAGGAAGATCAACTTATGTAGGCCTGGAGAATTTGTAGACAACGTATGTAGGATGTGTACGACGTATGTTATGAATGGTCCAGAAGTCTGCAACGGCTATAAACTTACTCCAACGGCTAGTTTCACTACACCAACGGTCAAATGGCTTGGAAAAGCTATAAATACATCAAGGAAGGGCAGAAAAAATGTGGATGATCATATGTTTCCAAGTTCTAGAACACTTTTATCATTCTATCACCCTCAAAACACCAAATTCAAGCTAGAGAGAAGATTATGAGCATCAATCAAACACATGTACTCCTAGCATAGAGCTTTCAATCTTTTGTAAACATTTTGTAAACTCTTTGAGAGCGGGGAAAGGTTGGTTGTGAACCTATAGAAAACAACATTGTAATAGCTTTAGAGGTTTGAGCCGAAATCAACCTTAGGTAGGCTTTAGAGGGGTGATCTGTAATCAACCTTGTAGGCCTTAGAGGTGTGAGCCACAATCAACCTTGTTGGCTTTAGAGGTGTGAGCCGCAATCAACCTTGGTGTAAGGCTTTGTTGGATTGAGCCGGAATTAATCGTCGAGATAGTGGAAATCCTAAGTGGGACTTAGGTAGTGGACGTAGGCATGGTTGGCCGAACAACTATAAATTGCGGTGTTGTTTTTCTCTCTTCACTCCAACTCGCTTCCTCTCTCCAAACTCAACTAAGGCATCCCCAAGAAAATTCTCCAACAAGTGGTATCAAAGAGGGTTTCCGTTTTATAAGGTTTAACATCCTTAGAGTAAAGATCCTACATCATTGGAGATGCCAACATTGGTACTATCTTTTCAACTCTTTCAACTCCTATCATTTTTATTGATATTGTTTTGTTTTAAATAGGGGGAGAAAATAAGTTTTAAAAAAATATGCACAAATCATTTTCGAAAGGGAGAAAATTATGTGTTCAATTTTTTTAAAAGATACATAAATTATTTTTGATAGGAGAGTGAAAATTTTAAAAATATGATTAGACATTGTATGATCCTAACCTCTTGACAAGGATAAAATCATTGATCAAATTTGTTACCTTGATGTAAGTGCTTAAATTCTTCAAAGTTTTGACATCATCAAAAAGGGAGAGATTGTTGGATCAATGGTGATTAACATTAAGTTTTTTTTATGTTTTGATTATGTGCAAAATATTTGACTTATAGTGGAACACGTTGGAAAGCTCAGAACTTCAAATCAAGCCACTGGAAGTGCCACAACGTACGTTATCTATGTACGAAGTACGTCACAGTGAAGAGCAACGTACATGACAATGCACAATGTACGTAGACGTGGATCTAAATGCAAACAGAAGTCACTGGAATGCTAAAGTGCCAAAAACACGTACGTTAGGAAATCACAACGTATGTCATCTGGAGATGTGGCTACGATCAACGCACGTCATCTGGAGATGTGGCTATGATCAACTTACTTCAAGGAAGATCAACGTACGTAGGCCTGGAGAATTTGCAGACAACGTACGTAGGATGTGTACGACATACGTTATGAATGGTCCACAAGTCTGCAACGGCACGGCTAGTTTCACTACACCAACGGTTAAATGGCTTGGAAAAGCTATAAATATATCAAGGAATTGCAGAAAACCGCGGATGGTCATATGCTTTCAAGTTCTAAAACACTTTTATCATTCCATCACTCCCAAAACACAAAATTCAAGGTAGAGGGAAGATTATGAGCATCAATCAAATACATGTACTCCTAGCATAAAGCTTTCAATATTTTGTAAACATTTTGTAAACTCTCTGGGAGTGGGGAAAGGTTGGTTGTGAACTTATAGAAAACAACATTGTAATTGTCACGACCCATTCCCGGGACCATGACCGGCGTACGAGGTGAACCGTCTATGGGAGCCTGGCTCATCTCGCATAAGCCTTCATATACAGAACTATTACCCAAAATCATATTTAATGAAATATGATAAAAACCAATTAAAAGTTTAAACATCATTTATTAAAACAAAATGTAATATAAATTTATGCAGAAATAATTTCAAATTAAACATTTGAAATACCAAAAACAATAACAAAAACTAAAACATATCCCACAGGAAACCCAGTGTGGAGCCTCTACTAATCATACAACGGGGCCCGATCAAAAGGGCATTGACCGCAACGTCAGGATACCTCACTGAGCATCAAATGTCAACGATCATAATCCCAATAGTCACCTACAAGATGATAATAAACAGGGGACAAAACAAACAAAGAAAAGGGGGTCAGCCCAGTGAGGGAAAACACTCTAGATTGCCTCATACGTGCCTCACAAAGACTGTTTTGAAAACAGTTCGAAAATACCACATGCAAATATAGTCAACATATAAATATATGTATACACGGTATACTATAATAGCCTTTCGCAAATCATTTCGAAATCGTTCGCAATCAAAGCAAACAACATGCACGAAATCATTCATGAGTTTATCAAAAACTTTCATGAATATTTCTAAAATCTTTCCATTATTTCTTCAAAACTCATCAAGCCAATGTGCTTTCAATAACACAACAAAACGTTTCAAAAATGTTTTATCATATCATGATTTTCAAACTAAAACCTTTTTAGTTTTTATCAAAACCTCATAATCAAACTTTGTCTTGTAAGCATCATAATACTAATAGTATTATTTTCAAAATCATATCTTATCGGTGTGAGATTTGCTTATACTCAAAACAAGCAGTGATGTGGACTTTGCCACCAATCACGAAAAAATGTGGACCAGCCATAGTGTGATGCGGACCCGCCTCTATCAATATCAAATCATGTGTCACGTCAGACAAAATGGCTACCGACATCCCTGGTAGCTGTGTTGTCTCATTCATTGGTATACAAAAGGCTACACGCCTCGTAGCAGAGGTGTATCGTCTCCAAAATGTATACATAGCATATATTTAAATCAAATATCAAACGGTCCTGGGACCGGGTTTATCAAAACCAAAAGATATATAAGACACGACTTATATATCGAGTTCCAAAACATACTTACATAAAAGTATGGTTTTCAAAATATTTATCAAATCCATAATGGCATGATTTGCAAAACCAAGCATGCAAACAATCAATCGATTACCAAAAACGAATTTCAGTATTTATTACCAAAAATATAATATAATCAAATTATATTATTTTAAAAATAATTCATCTTTCGCCGAAGCGCAAAATCTTTCAAAACAGAGTATAACTACTCTTTTCCAAAAACCCAAATGGTTTTCCAAAAACCAATCAATAACAACTAAGTCCTCAAACATACCAGATTTTTAGGATTCTCAATCCTTTAATTATTTCGGTTTCATGCTAAGGTGATAGCACAACAAAAACGTATAATTGGAAGAGACACCGCCTATGTGTCTGAAGCTGCAATCCACTCATCTGGATGCCGAGCTTCCAAACTCTGAATCACCGACCACCGGTCGACGGCTGGTCACCTCGAAAATCGTACTGAGCTGAAAAAATATTTACAATGAATCAAACACAGTGACTGTGGCAATACAAAATATGCATGAAATGCAAATGCAGACTCAGACGCTATCGACGTTAGAAATCTTATTTCGATCGAAAGTATATCGCTCATCGAAATTCGGACCTCGATGAAATATTACAACTCAGTCTCCAAAATATTTAGAAACTATATTTTTAACCTAAAACTTGCAAAATATCAAGTTTTGTCTCTGTGGGGAAATTACCTAAAAAATTCATTTCTTAATTCAACTAATAGAAATCAGTTTCAAACACCTATAATGATCATAATCAACCTTAGGAACTCAAATCCATGATTGGTTTCTCAAAAAAAACTCTAAATCATTATGAATCTTCACAAACTCGAATCAAACCCTAGCTCATTCAAAGCAACCTCAAATCTTTTGATTCAAAGCTTGATTCATGTTAATCTAACCTCAAACAATCATAAACAACCATTATCTAACAATCACTCTAACAGAAACATCAAATCCGAACCCTAGAAGGAAATTAGCCAAAAAGAGATTCCGAGATTGATGCATGAAAATGATGAAATAAGAGGAAATGAAGAACGATCTTACCTCATACAATCATCATCTAACAACCCCTAGCATCCATCTCAACCGAATCACTCAAATCTGAAAGACCTAGGTCAAATCGGACCCAAATGAGATTCAGAGATTAGAAACATGAAACGGACGAAAAAAAGAGATTAGATGCATAATCTTACCTCTATAGATGTTAAGGAACAAAGAAGAGACCATGGGAGAGAGTTTCAGAAGAGTTGAGAGTGATTTGGAGAGAAAATGAGACGGAATGACGAAAAAGTCGCGTGAGGTGTGCTTATAAAGGCAAACGGATTGAAATGCAACGTGTAACTGAATTAAAAAGCTAACGTACGTTATATCTCATGACAACGTACGTTGTGACTCCTTTACGTACGTTGCATCGTGCACTGTGCACGTAGACGTGGTCAGTTTTCAATCCAAAAACGTCGTATTTTCAGAATCCATGATCGACGTACATTATACTCAACACAATGTACGTTGTGCCTGTTCTACATGCGTTGTACCTTTCACAACGTACTTAGTCGGCATGAACAACTCACGGGTCATTCCCAGGTCATGATCTACGTGCGTGGCTCCTACTACAATGAACGTAGACGACCTATACTGCCCCCAAATTGACCTGAATCACACACAACGTGCGTAGATACTCCTTCTGTGCACGTAGATGACCTCCAACAAGCTCTACACGCTTAAAATCATGCCTCCAACATGTTTTCAACTTCAAATCATGAATCTCATCACTCTCGGGACTTAACCACACCTAAATTTTCATGGATAACACTCTTAAAACATTCTCAACATCTCCAAATATCAAAACATAACCTCAATCATTTGAGGTTCAAATTAGGATTGAACTAGGATCATACAAAATCAAATGACGTTCCACCAAAGACGTTGTAGAAGTCGGTCGGAACGCTATAGAGAACTAATTTGAACGGGAGGGTTATTACAGTAATGGTTTTAGAGGTTTAAGCCAAAATCAACCTTGGGTAGGCTTTAGAGGGGTGAGTTGTAATCAACCTTGTAGGCCTTAGAGATGTGAGCTGCAATCAACCTTGTTGGCTTTAGATGTGTGAGCTGCAATCAACCTTGGTGTAAGCCTTTGTTGGATTGAGCCGGAATCAATCTTCGAGATAGTGGAAATCCTAAGTAAGACTTAAGTAGTTGACGTAGACATGGTTGGCCGAACCACTAAACCACTATAAATTGAGGTGTTGTTTTTCTCTCTTCACTCCAACACTTTTTCGCTCTCCAAACTTAACCAATGCATCCCCGAAAAAATTCTCCAACAATTAATTCCTGCCAAGAGTGATAGAGTTCTATCAAGTTGTAAACTACTTCAAGTTGACGTAGGAAGTGGAGTAGATTTCTTGGAAGAAATGGGTATAGAGCTAATCCACCGGTTTGTTTGTTAAGGATTCGAGTGAAGAAACGTAGAGATTTGGAATTTTAATCAAGAAGGAGTTCCACTGGCAGTAAACTTTCCTTTTTTCTCGGTGGAGCAACTAATTTCCTAGAGGAATGGCTATAAACTCTTATTTGGCACATATTAGAGACTCTCACCCTTACATTACATTACACACCCCAGTGGTGTTTTATCACCTTTTTTTCTTTAGTTTCTAGCCCTCTTTTAACTTTCTTCCATTGTTCCCTTCATTTTCAAGTTCACCAGTGTACTTTTTCTTCGTTAATAAAATTATCTTCATTGTGTTTTGTGAATTGTTATACAAGGAGCAAATAACCATTGACAAGTTAAGTCCCTTCCTTGTCTTACAATCGTTTGAAATGAAGTTGGATTGAGTCTCTTTTGGTTTGAGAAAACCGTAAATTCCCTGGCATGCTCCCGATCAGAGAAAAAGGGCAACATTGTTCTCCCTTTGACAGAAAAATAGGGAAACACCATGATAATAAGGAAAATGCACATTCTAAAAATCTCTTGCCTCACTATAATTCCGTAATTAATAAAGACATTTTATTAATAACTCTGCACAGGTGAATTATCACGCCATGCAAAAACCCTTACATAGGCTCAAGGGGCAATATGGGCAAGAGGTGTACTTTTACCCAACGCCTCAAAAATCTCACTGTTATGACCTCCAATATGATGTTTGGTTTCAAGGATCATTGGTCGGTCAAAAATTTCAAGAAGTTGAAGAAGACCACCAAGAAAGCTCGGGGGCAGTCTTGACAAAAGAAGAGAAATTTTACTGCTCTCAAAGATTTTGAGGTACAGACCAAGCAAATGCTTGGGAAAATCAAGAAGGACTTTGATGAATTCAGAGAAATGCAACACAAGAAAACCGAACAACAAAAATCACTCCTCCCCTTAGAAGGAAATTTTTTCGCCAGGAAGTATTCTAGTTGTCCTCCATTTATAATAGGGAGTAACAGCTCGGGGGCACCCCTTTTATTCCTCTACATCCACAGGGGGCTGGAGCTAAATTGGTGGAGGAATTGAAGGAGGGATTCGCACTATCAGAGGAGTTGCATAAAGAGGCCAAAGAGAAATTCCAATGGACCCACAAAATCCTGGAGCAGAGGCATTTCCACGCCTTAGAGAACTTGATGCCTAAATTTCTAGAGGAATTTACAGCTGGAAAGTTATTGGGAGATAATAATAAACTTCACCTAGAAAGCTGTTTAGAGGAGCTGTTTGAAGACCCTACATGGCCACCCAAGGAGGCCGAAGAGGAATCAAGGTTAGAGCCAGTGGAACTCATGCTAATGAAGCCAGAGGACTTGGATTTCGAGCATGCAAGACCTCCACAAATAGCGTTTTTTGAAGAACCACCTGACAAAAAAGAGTATGTAATTTCATTTATGCAAATTTATTTGTGTTGCCTTTGGTTTCTTATTCTTGCAGGATCTTTGAAGACCAATGGGGAAAGGCCTGCAAGAAGGAGGGATGACACTTTCCCATTCACAAAAGATGACCCATTGGGAGTACACATCCTGCCAAAAGTCACAATCAATGTTCAATTTTCATTTGCTGCGAAAGTTGTGGCTACAATGGCTGGCTTGGAAAATGTCTCAGGAAGCCACCATCAAACAGAGAATCCACAAAAGGGGCAAGTTACAAAGAAAAATGGACATATCCTAGGCCGTCTGAACCTCCCTTTGTAATAGATCCAGGTTAATTATTGTGGGGACAAGGTGGAGCTGCCACACCGTTACATAAAATTAGTAGCAACTCAGGTGGAATCTCTGAAATAAATCCTAAGAACAGAAAATTAAAAAAAAAAACAAAAATACAAAAAAAAATCAACGCAGTAGGCTTTATAGCCACTGCAATTTGTTTCTTTTCAATGAGGAGGACCCGAAGCTAGCAAGAGATTCATTACTTGTTGATATCTGCTCATTGCAGGCCTTTGTGGCTGCAAGAAAAAACAAATTCAACCTGTGGGATTGGCTTTATAGCCATTTTGTAAATCAAACTACACTAGATTAAAAAAAATGAGACGAGAAAAAATAGTAGAAATTGACTTCAGGCCATTTCTTATTTATTTCACAAAATTTATTGTCATTACAGTGGAATTCAATGCCCAAGGGGACAAAGAACAAAGAGCACAAAAAGGGAAAAAATCAACAATGTCCTCCTATACTAAATCCAAAGTTTCTATAATGATTTATGCAGCCTCCATAAAAAGCATCTTTTCTTCCTCTTTGAAATCCTTCAAGTCTTGGTGTTGAGCTACGAGGACAGCCAGGGAATTGCAATTTCATATTTCCTCTATGGTTTTTTATTTGCAAAGTAACAAAGGGCACAAGTTAGTAGGCCTTATGGCCACTAAGGAATTAAAAGGAGAATTTCAGAGGTTTTTCTCCTATAGGAAAGTGTTGCAGAGAGACCATTCTGCCAGAGGAACATTCTTAAGGCCAGTAGAATTCTTCCTCATAGCCAAAGGAAAGGGGTAATGATTCCTTGCAGCCGGGGGTAGATTTAAAATATGGCAGCAGTTACCCCTCCTCTTCGTATATCCCTTTCTTCTTTTTAGGGCCAACAACAAATAAGTTCACAAGCTAGCAAGTTCAATATGGGGAAAAAGTTCTAACAATTCCAGGGGAAGAACAATGAGTTCCCAATGGAGGAATAGAATCCGCCAGTACAGATCATCAATAAACAAGCAAGGGAAAGCAATGAGGTAACTCTAGAAATATTTATTTGTTGGACTAACCTGTTTTGGCATGTCTGTGCTATGGAGGACAGTCTTCCCCTGAGACAGTAAGAAAACTACAGGTTAAACAGCTCAAGAAAATACCAATTCAGGTTTAGGGGAGTCAAAATATTCAAAAATATCAGCAAGTGGGAGCCACTTTTTACCTTTTCTCCACCAAGGAAAAATGTGGGAGAGTCTCATTTCACCTCCTCCTGCACCAAAGAGAAAGTGAATTAGCTGATAGGGAACAAAATTACCAATGGGCTACATGGCCACTGAAATGAATCAAAATCAGTAAACAAGCAATGTGAAGAATTGGCCACTGGTCATTCCATAACAATTCAAAATGGAAACCGTAGAATAGGCCTTTAGGCCATTCCTAGGATAAAATCCCTCTGGCTATTTCACAATTCTTCTGGCTACCTATGAGCCCACAACAACAATTCACAGGCATAAATCCAAGATTCAGGCTCAACAAACATGGGAAATCAGTTGGGGAAATCCTTTACCTATTTTTCCTTGAAGTTTTGGTTGCCGAATCCATTAGAGATTTTTTTACCTGTGATTGGATTGTGAAATCATGACCCTGTTGTTCCTGAACTGCAAGGCACAAAGAATAGTATCAAGAGCCCAAATTGCAACCAAATTTCTCGCAAAATAAACAAAAAGAGAATCTAAATTTCTATAGAAATTTCGGCAGCATCTCCCCTTATTTTTGGCCTATCAGTTTGTTTCAAAATTCAACAGTAACAATTCATTCAACAACACAACAATTCAACTAGTCTCTAGCAAGATCGTAATTCAGAATCAAGGCCAAATGCATGCTTCTGGTCTCAGCAAAGCAGTGTCAAGCAATCAAAAAGACTGAAATTTTTAGAGGAGCTCACCAAGAACATTCCTCGGACACGAAATTCAGGTGGATGCCTTTCCTCTTGGTGGAGACGTGGTTCTCCAGCGGCCGCAATATTGCTGACAAACTCCTATGGCCGGTGGAACGAAAGGCGGCGACGGAACCGGGCGGATGAAGCTTTCCTCTTGGCGGAGCTTTCCTCCTAACACCGGCACAGCGATGCGACGAAATGAGGCCGGCGGTTTGGGTCAGTGTTGTCGATAGTAGAAAGACAAAAAAAAAAGAATAAATGGAAGCAACAAGGAGGACTGGTTCAAACCTGAGAATCAAGAGAGGCAGGGACGACGACGTCTCTTTTTGGCGTTGAGTGCAACTGACGGAGGACAGAAACGAATGGTGGTACTGTCGTCGGCGGCTTAAAGAAGAGACAAGCGGCTCTCGATTCCCTCCATACGGCGCTAGAGGGCGGCGACGACAGAGCTCCCTTTTCAAGGTGAGACGGCGACGACAGATGCTTGCAAAGGAGCTCAACGGCGACAAGAGGCATAGGAGAAGGAGAGGTTTGTTGCTTTGTTTTGTTTTCTCGTTTTGAATTAAAGAAGGAATGGTTTGGTTTTTGTATCAATGGCTGGTTAGAGGCTTGGTTTGGTTCAGTAGTATGGGTGGCTTGGTTTGCTTTTGGGTTTGTGAGTTTGGTTGGTTTCAAGCTGGGTTTTTAATGGTTGGTTTGGCTCAAAAGAGTGTTGGTTTGACTTAGAGGGTTTGCCTCGGTTTTTAGTTTTATTAAGTGGCTGTGGTTTTGGGTTTTGATTTTGTGGCTTGGGTTTGGTTTGGTTTTGGTTTAAGGTGGGTGTGAGTAAAGCGAGCGATTGTTAGACATATTTAGCTGGGGAATAAATTCTTAAACCTGTTGGCCTCTTTACTCAAAATTTACAGATGGCCACCATTTGTATAAGCCTTTTTTAAGAATTTGCAGAAGGAAGCTCCACTTATGTAATGGTTTGTCTATTGGTGATTGGAATGAAAATTCAAATGGTTGGCACTGTAGGGCCACCATAATTTTTGGAAATTGTAGTTTATCAAGTTGAGAAAATTTTGCACACACATTGTTGCAGGGGAAATTTGAAGCGTGACTCTCAATTTTCTAGGAGAACAAAAATTGCAGAAAGTATTTCCAACTGGTAGATTTCTTTGGTTCCATTCAATTCATTCATGCCCACCACAAAGTACTTTTCTGGAGTTGCAACAATTTTATCATTAGGAGGACAAAAACAGTACACAAGAGAAATTTTGTAGAAACAAATTGTTGCAGGGAATTTGTGCAGGAGTATTTCATTTTCCAGGGGAATCAGCAAGTCCTTGGGGAATTACAAGAAATTATTTTATATTTGTGTTCATGGTTTTTCCCAAACCAAAAATACGCAAAGGACAATTGTTTACACCAAAATATTTGGACAGACCCAATAGGCTGAGTTGAGTCCCGTAGCCCCCGAATCGAGCCCATGAGCTAAGAATCAAGTCCAAGCCTTGGAAAAGCCAAGAGAATGAGTCCAGACCCAACGAGAGATATTTGAGTTCTGTTGGAACCATTGGCAACAAGCCACTAGTAATGCCCATTGGTAATGAGCCACTGGTAATGACCAAGAATTACAGCTAGTAGTGGTAATAACCCCGTATATTTCCAGGTGTTAGAGATTAATTCCCGCCAAGAGTGATGGAGTTCTATCAAGTTGCAAACTACTTCAAGTTGTTGTAGGAAGTGGAGTAGATTTCCTGGGAGAAATGGGTAAAGAGATAATCCACCGGTTTGTTTGTTAAGGATTCCAATGAAGAAACGTAGAGATTTGGAATTTTAATCAAGAATGAGTTCTACTTGCATTAAACTTTCCTTGTTTCCTAGTGGAACAGATAATTTCCTAGAGGAATAGCTATAAAGTCTTGTTTGCATAGATTAGAGACCCTCACCCTTACATTACATTACACATCCAGTGGTGTTTTATCACTTTTTTCCTTTAGTTTTCAGCCCTTTTTTAGCTTTCTTCCATTGTTTCTTTCGTTTTCAAGTTCACCAGTGTACTTTTTCTTCGTTAATAAAATCACATTCATTGTATTTTGTGAATTGTTGTGCAAGGAAAAAAGAATCATTGACAAGTTAAGTCTCTTCCTTATCTTACAATCATTTGAAATGAAGTTGGATTGAGTCTCTTTTGATTTGGAAAAACCATAAATTCCCTGGCACGCTCGTAATCAGAGAAAAAAGGCCGCATTATTCTCCCTTTGACAGAAAAATAGGGAAACACCATGATAATGAGGAAAATGCACATTCTACAAATCTCTTGCCTCACTATAATTCTGTAATTAATAAAAAAAAATTATTAATAACTCACAGTACAAAGAAAACAGCTATACAATTATTTGAAGAAGTGATTTTATCAGCTCTATTTAACAATATAAGACTGCAAAAGACAACTTATCGGAAAAAAAATGCAGAACGCAAATGACAGGCTTTTGTTCAATTAATGTATCGGTTTTTAAAATTGGTAACGCAATTGAAAATTAATTTAAATTTCAAGTAATTAAGCTAAAAAGTATAATCCTAAACATGAATAGTAGGTTGTTTGAATTTCTAATACTTTCTTAAAAAAAAGAGATATAATTCAAAAATCAGGACAGTTTTTGGACGCCTTTTTTTTACACAATGCAATTGTTAATACTTTTTAGAAAAATAATTAATCTACTAGTATGTTGAATTAGCCAAGCTAAGTCCACATATGAATGGTACTATCTAATTACTAACTCAATTAGACTGATCTTGTAAGTGAATAGCATGACATTGTTAGAGTTTATCATTGACTTTCTAGTGTGTGAATAAAAGAATAATTGATGGAATAGAGATGAGTATAAATGGTTTTTATATTGGAAAATTATTGATTACACTTGGTATAGAACTTCGCTTTTATATCAAACTAATCAGAAATTATTATTCACCTTAAAATATATTCTCAAATGGACCAATTATTTCAATAACAATTTTTAATGATTTGATATAGAAATGGAGTCCTACACTACCAAATATAGCCAAGGATTTTCCTTTCAAATCTACCACCGCACTGTAAAGGATTTTGAGAAATGAAAGCATCCTATCATTACCCACAGCCAGAAGTCAAACATTTGGCACGTGCCACCTGTTCAATATGAGCACCTTCCTCTACTACAAGTATCTATCAATCTTTACGAAAATTTGTCCCTAATCATTACCTCCTCACTTGTTTACACCCAAGTTATTATAAGAGAAGCCTAAAACTGAACATTCTCACAAAGCGACGCTTACAAAATCTGATTCCTTTGACCTTTCATTGGATAACTACTTTTCAACAAATTGACAACCATAATAATTTATCTTGCATAATAATTAGACATATATAGTTTGATGATGCATCAGAAGATTTGTCTAGATGTGCATAATTCAAAGTTATTCGGCAGTACTACAAATTAAGCCAGTAACTGCAAAACAACATCAGTGGCGACAACAATTTCTGATATTTGTCTAAATTAAGTTTCTTAATTAGAGGAATAACCTTCTTATTTATCCTTTGCGTCAATGAGTTGAACCTGTTGAATTTGTTTTATTCAGGTTGATAGACTTCTACGTTAACAACTACTTAACAATTAAATATGAAGATAAACAAAGAAGATTAAAGAATGAGAAAGAAAGTGGCACCACAGAACAAGCTGTCTATTATATATTACATATGATGCGAAACTTGATGTGCGATGCAATTCAAGTATTCAACTTGGATTGAATGTGAATTGCACCTCTCTGCGTCATTAATCATTATCCTACACAGCTACTTTATTTTTTTTTTCTAGCTGTCAGAACTGTCTTGCAGAAGAAGGATCAAACTTGATTTTGCGCAGCCAAATCCTCAGCGACGCCATTGTTGACATCATGGGAATCAGAAATTCCAACAGCCCAACCAAACTCAAAAGTCACGTCCAAGAAGTAAAGCATGGAAACCAGCGCAAAGCAACACAGAAGCATCGGAATCTTACCAAAAATCCAGAAGAACAATGGGAATGGGAAGTAGAAAGCACGAAGCCCCAACGACCAGAAACAGCTGCCTCTGTTCACAGACCTGGCCACGTATCCCGCAGTAAGATGGTGGTGGTGTTGATGGGAATACATTTTCTTGAAAGGCCCGTTGATGAGGATGCTGGCATGCTGTAATACCTTATGGACTGTACATTGAACAAGAATGCCACCAGGAAACATACCAATATGGCAAAGAATTTGATGGAAAGTCCAAACTCACTTGTGTCTCCGAACACAAAGAACTGAACCGATTGATTCCCATTTTTGCTCGTCATTATTACCGCAATAACGGAGCTCATCATGATTGCTGTTGATGCCAATAGGGTCGACGCCATTATATTGTTTCTTAGTGTTTGTACTGAAAGAACTCCATTCTTTGACGGGTCCTGCATTAACACACGATCCATAATTCTATTAATTTTGTTGTATACTAATTAGGGGCCTGATAACGAACTCAATAGAGACCAATGGTTATAGAGTCGTCAAGACAACACTAATAGTGGAGAGTTACATTTTCGATGCGAACAAATAAAATGATTTTTTTCCAAAAGAAAAAAATCAAAAGAGCTGGATTAGAATTAGATTAACCTGTTTGAGTCACACTAGAATTATCAAGACCACAAAAATTAAGCATAACATGCAATTTAAAATATGATTCCTGCTAATATGAATGAATAGAATAGAATACCTCCATCATAGCGCCAACCCAGATACGGCGATTAATGGCATATTCACAACGGTCTTGTTGGGGTGTTTCACTATACGATAGAGAAGCCATATATGGTATGCCACCATCACGAAGAGTCCAAGCGGTACAAGGGTGTAATCAAGAATCTTCTTCTCCATTGAAATTCGAACTCAATCAATTTATCAATCGTTTTTTCAAAGATATAATGTTTTTGACGAGATGGGCTTTTTTTGTGACGAATTTTGATGAGATGGGTAGAGAGGGAGCAGAAGGAGAATGTAAATGGAGAGACCAAGAGCAACACGACTGTTTTTATAGGCCAAGTTAATTCACAATTACGCAAAACAAAAAAAAAAAGAAAAATAGAATTTTAATGGATACTCCTTCCGCTCCTTTTTTGTTTATAAAAGTGACTTCCCAATCTTAATGGATTGTTCTATTTACTTGTTTCGACGTTGTGAATATGCACTTTTCTTCAAGTACTAAACAACTCTCATAAATGTACTCGGTAACTACATCTTGGTCAATCCTTAAAACAGCATCACACTTAATTTGAGCTTTGGTGTGATAAAAACATTTTGGTTGAATTGCCGGTGAAAAATAAGAGTGAGGCATGCCAATAATTGTGTGTACAGATAAGAATGCAAAGGAAGCCCCTCAAAACTAATAACTATAGAGAGGGTGAATGGAACTCCCTTCAAACTTGTGATTTTCTTATGGCGTTCTCTGCAATGCTCAACCAACAAGGGCTAATTCATGGAGGAGAAATTGCTCAACTTTCACCGATTTGTTCTCCTGCGCGGAGGCAAGGAGAAAGCTTTTGAACAGCCATTGCTCTTCTACCCACACTCAGAGGGAAATCAGGCAGACGAATCCGCACTTGGCTGCAGCATATTCGGTACTCAATGCTCCAAAAGTTTCATCTTTTCAAGACAGTTTTGCATGTGCTGAGTAGCATCTGCAGAGAGACGTGCTCCCGCAACAAGCTTGTATTGCTCAAATTTTACCTCATCATATTTCAGTGCAGCTGCTTTACAGGCCTTTATGCTCCCTAGCACAAACATTCGCACAGAAAAAACTGGATCAAAATCTCATAAGCATAAAATGAAGCAAATCACAACTAAGTTCTAAACGTTGGTATACAAACTCAAAACACATGCGCACATGTTAAATCGGAAAAAGCATAATGATTAGAAAACATTCTTAAAATAACGTCACTGAGACTCTAATCTTTAAGAGTTTCAGAGATCAATCCTATTATTCATTTTACCATATCCCAAGCAATACATAAACATCACTGAACACGATGCAAGTCCATAGATCCAGATAGTGCTTATTGGTCAAAGCTGAACACGGTAGATACAGAAGAATATTCAGAATAGTAATACATTGTCTAAACACCATTGTTGTTGGCTTATTTTCTGACACGACACAGCAGTTTGTTTGTTAAAAAAAAATATAAACACCCAGGCATATCATGAATTTCTGAAATGCGCTTCAATAGCTCCAGGGAATTCTGGGGAATATTACCTAAAATAATAGAGTTAAAAACGACAAGGTTAAAAAAATGATCGATTACCTTTTGAAAGACGAAAAGAATACGGATTAATCCAACCCTTTTAAATTCAGTCTCTTTACTGCTAACACTTATTATTTTGCTTAATTTTGTGCCAACAAGGATAGGAAAGATTACCAGAGTTTAAAAAATTCAACTTACCACTAAGATCCAACAAGTTGAACACTACTGGGCAATTTCCAATACTCCTAACCATGGTGATCGCAGACAAAACCTTTTGGTACTCTTCCCTTGAGGTTCTGATAATACATAGTTTTTTTATGGGATTCACGTACTTAACTGCAAGAAAGCCATATATTACGAGCATGATAGTGGAAATTTTACAGCAAGCCAAAGGTTAACCTGCACACACACAAAAAATAAATAAATAAATAAATAAATAAAGTAATTGAACAAGAAGTAAAAACTTGTTTCCTACCTTGGAAAGATCCAAGTGATGAAGCCAAACCACATTCACCAAAGTTTATGAGAATGCTGTCCTTGATTGCTTTTGACACATTAAATTGAGTAAGTACTACTGGATCATCCCCTATGAGTTCTCGATTTGGATCCATAAATACTTCCATTACCATGTATCTATTTTTGAATCCCACCATAATGCTTCACCTGGGAAGTGAATCACAGGATCTGGTCAACAATCAGATAGGCATGACAGAATTCAGTTCGCAAAAGCCAAAAAGTCAACATATAAACAAATTTACAACCCATAGAAATTACCAACTTTTTCGAGCGAGCCCTCAGAACTCGTACTGAGATTTTTGACAAATTTAACCAAAAGCACAGATCTCATATCTCAATAGAGGAGAGTGCATATGCAAATTTTATCGTTCCCTCTCTTACAAACAAACAAATCATTATGGCTTCCTTACCTAAGTTTCAACCATTTCAATACAATCAGTTTGCATTACTTACTAAATAAAAAGGGCTAAAATGGTTCCTATCAGAATTTAGGAATTAAAACCGACTCAAAATTAAGCATATTCTCATGAATGCATCAGCAGGAGTAATTAATTCTTATGTTGGTGAAGAAAATCAATAGACGCAGCCAATCAACGCATAATAAATATTTTAGCATGTAAACTAGGCAAAATGTACCGTAAAACCTTTTTTCAACAGAACATGCACATAGCCTTAAAGAAAAGCACATAACAACCAGAGATAATTCGAACATGCACATAAGCTTAAAAGCAGCCCTAAAGATTATTCAGTTTATACCCAACTCCCAAGAAAGTGCTTCTACTTCATAGGCTTGGTTGCTGGAGATATGAAAGCTAGTACAGAAACTCTCTCTTCGACCATTGCAAGGTATTTTTTTTACAAAGGGAGGACTGTTGAGGGCGAACGATCTTGATGTAATTTTGGGGAGAGAAAAAACGGTGTTTAACCTATTTAAGAAATTTTGTGTTTAGTCAAATCAAATACAGCACAAAAAATTTTGAAATTTCATCAAATCAATTCCAGTCGTCCCAAAAGTTTCAAAATTCAGTCTGTTTTGCTCCAAAAGAATCAATGAATTTTGCAAATAGCGTCCATTTCCTAAATTCAGTCCGTTAAAAACTCACAAGTTTGGAACACATGGCCATCATTAGAAAGAGTAATGCCGAATTTGGATAAGATTGGTTCTGTCCACACTAAATTTAATATTATCGCACAGAACCGACTTCGGTGCCTCTCTTAGACTGGTTCGAAGAAGACAGGGAAACCCTTGAGTAAATAGAAACAACTCAATACACCAACTCCCAGATGCCTAATCACTAGCTGCGTTTTCCATTACATACACATCAACGAAAATAGATATAAATCACACATATTAGAATTCGTTTAAAAGAAAAACAGAGACTAATAAAACATGAGACCAAAATCAACAAACCCAGACCACTTAAAGAGCTGATTTCATTCTCATCAACTATTAAAAATTCAAGATACATGATAATCATTCGAAATATATGAAAACCCTGCCGGCTGAATGAAGATTGCAGCAGAGAATTCAAATAGAGACAGAAACGAGAGGCGAAACATCATACCTAATCAAATTTACTCCACAAATGACAGACAGGGAAATAAATATTGATGTGGAGAGTAGAGACGGCAGACGAAGAAGGAAGATGGAGACAGACGAGAAACTGAGGGAACGATGACTACTTAGGCCTTTCTTTCCCCTGCAGAAGGATGCGATTTTTTTGTTCAGGTATTTAGTGGCGCGCCAAACTGATTTTTTGGCTTAAAAGCTAGAGGACCATTATTTTTCAACCACCCAGATTTTCGTCATCTGTAATTACTACTTTTTTATTTGGTTGAAGGGATGTAATTGAAACCGAGCCGGGCTCAGTATTAGGCTCGGTTCATCTTGGAAAACCCCAAGCTTGAGCTCAAAGCGAGCCTAGTTTTGTATTCGTGCTCGACTAGTAACAGGAAAAGAATTTTTCGTGAGCTACTCTAACTTGGCTCGGTAAAAGTTCATTTATACTGTTTGCCTGCTTGGCTCATCTGAAACCCAATCAAACTTGTTGGCGAGTTTGGCTCGTTTAATAACTCGAATTTAAACAAAGTACATCCACAAAACACGATTTAAATTTGAAACTCCATATGGAAATCCTCAAAATTTAAACAAAAACACAGTGAAGAAGACAATAAAAACTCCATTTCAAAAAAAAAGACAATAAAGACTCAAATCAACTCACCCAAAGTATCATCGCCACTGAATCTACTCTTAACTCAAAACCCACAATTCTCTAGGTTGAATTGGTTTCAACACCAACTTCTAAGTCGTTTGTCATCTGTTGCACATTGCAACTTTAGTAGCTTTAGTAGGGCACTCTTCATTTGTTGTACATACTGAATGATCTGGATGCGGAGAGGAGGAAGAAGGAATTGTGGGTACCAAGATGGTGATTAGTGTTTCATGATTGAAATCGAAAGAGGTTCAATTTAATTGAAATGGTAAGGCTTGGTTTATTGGAAAGTTTTTAACTGAATTGGTTTGGTTTAATTAAACTGACCAAAAACCGAAACAAAGCTACCAATTATTAGCCAAGTCTATGGTTGTCCAACCGATCAGTTTTGGCGGCCAAACCTAAATAATCGAAAACCAAAAACTTGGAATTCTAGAAACGAACTAGTCGATGTGGATTTTGGTTCGATTAGGTCGGTTAAACGAATTTTGGTTTGATTTTTCCATATTTTTATTTTGAATTTACATTGTCAAATTCCATTTTAAAAACACTAAATTGAGCGGATTTTGTCACACCCTTTCTTTTCATATAACTATACTATAATATGTAATTGTAGTCACAAGAATAGACATTCATATACAAACATACAAACCAAAATTTTTATTCAAAACGTCTGAACAAGCTGAACAAACTATATGTACGATGATAACATGATGCAGAGGAGAGAAAGTGTGAAACCTAGTCGAATGACATGTGTTCCATGTAGATACCTTGATCAGCCTCACGTTTGATCAACTCCCAAAATTGTATGATGCTAAAAACCTGAAAAAATATTAGCGCTTTATATGAGTCGCTACTCAGTGAGAAAAATTGTCATCGATATATCCATAGCAAATAGCATACACATCCAAATATATATAATAGTAATCACACAATATGTAATTATGCAAGTGGATGCAATTCTAATTTATTTTGGAGCTTGGCTACGACATGAAAAGTCTCAACCCGAGTTCTGTACTGTAAATCTGTAGAGACATATAGTCTCAAAACTGTAAGCCAGCTGATGACCTGTGAACTGTAAGTCTCGAATCATGTACTGTATCTGTGGAGATATATAATCTCAAATATCATGTAACTGTAAGAGAACTTAAGCATGTTGGCCAAGTCCGCATGTTAAGTCAAGAATGCAAGTGACATATCCTTTCAATCTTTAGTCAAACTATGCATATGAACTATAACTGTAACTATAACTGTGAATCAGATCATGTCTATCAAACTATACATTTGAACTGTAATTGTAACTGTAAAGCAGATCATGTCCATCAAACTATGCATTTGAACTGTAGCTGTAAATCTGATCATTTCAATGTCTTTTGATAATAACAATTCAAATCATATACTTATCGAGTTTGTAGTGAATTTTGAATTTAGGCCTAATGTTGTCAGGTTTCTACTTCAGGATAGATTTGGCATCACATAGTGTTTTGACCATAATTCACTCATTCCATCACAAATGTGAGATCTACAAATTGATTTTGACACTAGAAACATATATCTTCCTAATGGTATAAATTACATTGTCCAATTCTGTAATACCCCGAATAATTTTTATAATTATTTTGGGATAATTATATTTGGAGTAATTATTTTGAATAATTATTGGTGGATAATTAGTTTTGGGAATAATTATTTTTGGATAATTATTTGTGGAATAATTATTTTTGGATAGTTATTTTTAATAAATTTGGGTAAAAATGTGAAATAATATTTTTTGGTGTTAATATGATTTTTGAGGTATATTGGGTAATTAAAATAAGTGGAAATTGGTTGGAATTAAAAAAGAAAGAAAAGTGGGAGAAAAGAAAATAAAAATCATACTACAGGTCGTTTGTCACTGTTCAAAACGGCGTGTCGTTTGGAGTGGAATGCACGGTCGTTCGGCTGATGGAACGAAATGACATGTCGTTCGCGAAGAAGA
>CAODLS010767754.1:0-21278 GCA_948243855.1 Flueggea neowawraea
GTGATGAGACTTGAAGAATTGGGACGTAAAACTCGTGGAGGTATACACACTACAAATTAAAATCAAAAGATAATTGACATTTTGTCGAAATTAGATTGGTGGAAAAACGAGTACGCTCATAACATTAATGGGTATAACCCAAATTCCTTAGTTGTTAAGTCGACTAATAAATCCGACTAATTATTGGTAATTGGTTATAGGCTTCCTAATTATGTTAGAAAAGCCAACTAGGGTTCATTCATTTGATACGAGTATAAAACCATAACGTTTTATTTGAATAGAGAGTTAAGGCCATATATGATAAAATAGGTTGTCAAAATTTTAATCATTTGTTATTTGGAAGTTTTTTTATAAAGGATAAAGAGGGATATGAGGGGATTATTTATCACTCAAACTCCTTTTTTCTTAACTCACCAAATTGATGGGCCAAGGGGAAATAAAGAAATAAATTAGAAAATATATTTTTACTTTATAATTTTATCTTCCTCTATTTATACATATATTACGGTTACAATTGTTTACTACATAATTTTAGTTGTGGTGGTCGATGATGATGCTACTTGCTTGAGGATTCGGAAGAAGAAAGCTTTGTGACTACCACAAAGGTTTGTTTTTCTTTCTCAGCGTATGTCGCCTTCTTTGGGTGATTATTTTTTCTATTTTTGACTTGGTGTTCAAAGAAAAATTGGAGAGAGTAGTAGTGGTAATGGTTTGAGGTTTACAGGTTATTGAATTTGTTCGTTTTGTTGATAAATTGAGTGGTATAGGCTGGATATAAATTGAGTATGATGAATTGGTCAAATGTGTTCTACAAAGTGATGTTTGATCGTGTTAAGGCAGAAGTGATTATAATCCAAATTGATTTGTCTTTCCGCCGAGGAACAAAATAATCCGTATTGCCATTTAATTCTGAGTCTTTATATTTTATCAGAGGGTATAATAATCAAAATATTATGTAATATATTTATTTTATTTCTTATTAATTGATCTTTTAGATAACCTATCCTATTTTTTTAACTCTCAAACAATGAAGTTTTATAATCTTAATCTATTATGTCCTATCGTATACCAAATTTTAATTATTAACCTATCATATCCTATTACATTAAAATTTCAAACGAAGCGTAAAAGGGATAAGTGAATTACCAAAACATATTAGACAAAAAACATAGACAGAGATTCGGATAAAAAAGGGCATATTTTCTCTCCCTCAACAAGGTAGGCGCCCCTATTAAGAAGAAGAAGAAGTTAAGTTCTTCGGTTGTCCGTCCCAATTTTAAGTAGGCACCTAAATTGCGGTTCAATCGGTTGTTCTCGTCTCCAAAGAGATTGTGGTTCGACTGCAAGAGTTGCATCAGCAATCCCCTGCTATTTTCTGTTGTGTTCGAGATAAGTTCTCGATCAATATTTCGTTTTCGTTATCTATACTGTTAGGTTGTATAGATTTAATACTCTTTCATAGACCTTCATACTCGTCTAGTTAATAATAAACATAACCAAGCATTAACCATTAAATGGAAAAATGATTATCATATGTATGGTTGACCAACATTGGCAGCCAACCTCGTTGTATACTTTGTAGTTGCTACTTTTGTGTGTCCACCTCACTCGTGCTATTTTGATTTTGGTAAATTAAAAAAAAAATAATAAAGTCGATAATATTATAATTTCATAGTTATAATATAAAGAGCATGGTATATTTTTTTAGAATTATAATATGTCAAATCGAAGAGTTAAAAAAAACACATAGTGAAATTTATTATACTTAAATTATTAAAATGTAAATAAATATATATGATTTTCTCCCATTAGTTTAGTGAACGACAACAAATCAAAAAATAAAAAACAAAAAAGTGAAATATTTTCAATCTATTAAAACTAAATCCATTTTAAACTAGTCTAAATGATTAGTTATATTTATTGTCAATTTTTAATTTTGAGATTTAGCGTTCATTTTAGATGATTGTTTGAGGTATAGATTATACAATAAAAATAGATAGTAAATCACATCTTTTCAAAAAATAAATTTAATAGATCTTGTAAAATCCACCTCAACAAATATTCTCATGACAAAAAAAAATACTAAAACCTGCATCATTACTAATTAAATATGAAAAAACAAAAACAAATATGCCATTTGTGGTTTTAGTGCATTTAAAAATAGAAAACTTTAATTAAATTGCCTAATAAATAAGAGAATCTAAGGGGTGATTTTGTGAATCTAGGAGGTTACAAACGGTCATAAAATAATAAATACTAGGTTTGACCATAACAAGATTACAAAGTCAGCATAGAATGGATGGAGAGAGGCGTGATTGTGATGGTTCAAATCTGACCGTTGGATCCAATATCAACGGTCATAGATTACGATGACGTGGAGGGTCGAGCAGCCTGTGACGGCCATCGCGATGGGCCGGCATCTGTCGTCAACGTCAAGTCTCCGCAATTTTAGGTGTGATATTTGCATTGCTATTGGTCTCTCTCCACTTGTCGTTTCTATATTCTAATCAGTGAAAGATCGTGCGGTCCCAGACTGACTCAACTTTGACAGCCCAATCGCAACCGTCGCTTCATTCATTTTTCGAATTCTCTCATTCGACAATTTTTGCTTTTTTCTCAAGAAATTAGTAACTACTTTAAATATCAACAATTTCTTCTCCAATAAATAGTCTAAAAAAAACTACTAATATGTTTTGATAAATAAAATTTATTTTTTTAAAAATGAGTAAGTTCATTCTGCATTTGTTAGGCACATTTATGAGTTCAAACACGTGTCAGAATCGGGTAACGCCATAATTGAGAACATTAAATGCAAGATTCGTGCAAATGGATGGTGAAATGGTCGATGCAAATTTTTTCATAACCACTGGAGGCATGCGCATGTGAAGTAGAAATGATCTTGAAAACATCTGGTGGAACATTCATCCAACCTCGAGCAAACAATACTCGGATTGGTTACATATCACCACTCAGATAAGTCAACCCGAGGTCCAAGAATAAAGTTGAAATACGTAGCGGTGAATTGACCAAGATCTAAAAGACGAAGGAATTCAGGAACAAGCATCAAACTCGAGTTAGCATACTTGAACACTCCATCCTCAAGCACTTTAGTTTAGTGCAAGAATTAGTCCTCAGTTACTTAGCTTCTTCTTTTATTTTCTCAATTACTTTACTTTACATTCTTCGCACTTAGAAGTCTTAGACTGTTAGGCATTACTAAACCTTAGTCAATTTGCGTGGCCACCTCTCTTTTTCTCTTTGTTTTTACGCGATCACTTTAGTTCTATTCACTCAAACTCGAGTTAGCATACTCAAACACTCCATCCTCAGGCACGAAATCTTTCCAACATGTTTTGGCGACCACAGTGGGAGGCAGTTCGTGAGGAATGGCAAAATGAGTAACTCAAAGTACGAATCTTCAGTTACAGTCCGAAGAAAATAAAGGGCATGAGGCAACTTCGCCCGAAAGGCGGTTAGCCTCTCTAGGGGAGTCAGGTTTCCCTGCATCTAAATCAGGGTCACAATCTCTCAGGGAAAATGACTTTCAAGCCTGCTTTGAGG
Source organism: Flueggea neowawraea (assembly GCA_948243855.1). NCBI lineage: Eukaryota > Viridiplantae > Streptophyta > Magnoliopsida > Malpighiales > Phyllanthaceae > Flueggea > Flueggea neowawraea. The sequence continues at coordinate 3,562 of CAODLS010767754.1, forward strand.
CAGAAATGGCTGAATACGACATGCAAGAAAAAGCCCGAATGGAGGCCTATGAGTTCAGTCGGATGCTATAAACGTCGAAATAGATGCGTCCATGCTCACCTCCAAGGAAAACCGATTGAAATGGAAGCAAAAAGTCGAGCAAACCTTGAAGACGTATGAAACTCAACTTCATGTGGATGACCAAGTCGGGAAATTACAAAGCCATCTCAGTCAAGTGTCAAAAGAATTGATTGAGGAGATACATAACGTTCAAGCTGAACAAACCAGTTTTGTCGGCGATTTATCTTGAATATAGGTTGAAGAGTTAAATAAGCGTACCAACGATTGGTTCGTTTCAGTACAACGCCAATGGGATCGAATCATAGACGATCTTGGACACCTTTTCCACGATTCTTAGGCCCCTCTTGGAAAGTAGGTTGCCAAAGAAGATGAGTTGGCAATTAAGGCTCGAGCAGAGAAGGGCAAATGGCCAATTGAAGAAACAACACCAATTATGTTGTCTCGAGTTATCATCTCAGGGTCTCCATCTCATGGTGGATGACGACAACTTCCAAATCCTCTAGGATGACTTCTCGCCACTCGAGAAAGGCAAGGATCTCGAATGCAATAAGGTCATTACAGTCCCGATGAGTTATCCAGCTAGGATAGACCAAGGAGCATTAAGACCAAAGATGTTGAGGACTTCTCCGCGGTTGTGGCCGAGGTGACAATAGTTACGAAGGCTGAGAGCTCTTCGAAGCAAACCCCGGGTAAGTACATTCGTTATGAAAAACCTGACTTTTCAAAGAAATTGGGTTTAAAGGTTTATATATAAAGTCTATCATTAATGAGATAGAGATCGGACAAATCCTTGTGGATGGGGGAGCTATAGTCAATCTCTTACCCCTAATGATGTTGACTAAGATTAAAAAGACCGATAAAAACCTCGTACTTGCGAATTCAAATGTTCTCAATTTTGCTTGAAGTGCTACATGAGTACTTGGAATATTGGTTCTTCCTATGAGCGTAGGAACAAAAGAAGGGAATACAATATTCTATGTCGTTGACATAGAACGACCTTCCTTCAATACCTTGATTGGCTGAGATTGGCTATACAAGAAACTTATGTGTGCCCTCGACCCTCTGTTAAAGCTCATTTTTTCAACAGTGACATTGTGGAAACAATTTACGCCGATCCCCAGGATGATAGCTTGAGATAGGGTAATTGGTGTTGTTTCTTCAAAATGTCGTTTGCCCTTAGTTTCTCAAGCCTCAATTGCCAACTCAACTTCTTTGGCCACTTGCTTTCCAAGAGGGGTCTGAGATTCGTTAAAAAGATGTCTGAGATCGTTTATGATTCAATCCCCTTGGCGTTGTACTGAAACAAACCAAATGTTTGTATGCTTATTAAACTCTTCAACTTGTCTCCAAGATAACTCGGCGATAAAACTGGTTTGTTTAGATTGAACGTTTTGTATCTCCTTAACCAATTCGTTTAACACTTGACCGAGTCTGCCTTGTAATTTCCCGACTGGGTTGTCCACATGAAGCCGAGTTTCATGTGTCTTGTTGTTCAAGGTTTGTTCGACTTCCTGCTTCTATTTCAATTGTTTTTCCTCTGAGGTGTGCAGGGACGTACCTATTTTGGCATTAATAGCATCCAACTAAACTCGCAGGGCCTCATTTCAGCTTATGCTCGCTTGTTGTATTCGACCAATTCTTCTTTAAAACGGGCTTGAAAGTCAATTTCCCCTAGAAATTGCAACCCTGATTCAGATGTAGGGAAACCTGACTCCCTTTAAGAGGATAATTGCCTTTCGGGCAAAGTTGCCTCCCGCCCTTGGTTGTCTTCGGGTTGTAACTGAAGATTCGTACGCCTAGTTACTCGTTTCACCATTCCTCACGAATTGCCTCCCACTGTGGTCGCCAAAACGTGTTGGGGAGATTTTATGCCCGAGGATGAAGTGTCCGAGTATGCTAACTTGGGTTTGAGTGAATAGAACTAAAGTGACCACGTAAAAACAAAGTGAAAAAGAAAGGTGACAGTGCAAATTGACTAAGGTTTGGTAATGCCTAGCAGTCTAAGATTTCTAACTGCAAGGAATGTAAAGTAAAGTAACTGAGGAAATAAAAAAAGAAGCTAAGTAATCGAGGACTAATATTTGCACTAAATTAAAGAAACAATATATGAACTACAAACCAAAAGCTAACATGCGACTTTTCGGTTACTTTACTTGGGTTTGATTTGTAGGTCATGTACTGTTACTTTAATTTAATGCAAGTATTAGTCATCGGTTACTTAGCTTCTTCTTTTATTTTTTCGGTTACTTTACTTTACATTCCTTGCACTTAGAAGTCCTAAGTTGCTAGGTATTATCGAACCTGAGTCAATTTGTGCGGTCACCTTTCTTTTCACTTTGTTTTTACATGGTCACTTTAATTCTATTCACTCAAAACCGAGTTAACATACTCGAACACTCCATCCTTGGACACATAATCTCCCCAACACTATTGTTCAGTAATATCATATTTAAGAGTTGAAACAATTAAGTTAGGTATGTTATACCAAATTGTTCCAGACATAATATTAAATTCTTTTACTAGACAATGAACAACTTAATTTATTGTCCTTTTAATATGAGATACTATAAAATCTAACAATGAAAAGAAAATTAGAAAATCGGAAAAAACTAAAAGAAAAAAAAGAGACAAAAAGCTTATCACATACGGTAAAAAATGCAACAAACTTTACTAGGATTATTTATTCATATATTACCAATTTACCATACTTAGGTGGGACAAAATAAAACCTAGATCAAATAAACTGAGTTACACAGAATCATTTGGATCATTTCATAATTAAATCACTTCTCCTTTATGGTAAGGTTGCCATTATCCGGGTGTTTGTTTTTGTAAATTAAGTAGAAAAGATTGTAGTTTATCAAATTGGTAAATTGTATGTAGTAAGAAATTAAAGAGAGAGCAATACATTTTCTTGAGTTGAAATATTCATGAATAGCAATGTGTTGAATGAATGTGGAAAAATGAATATTAATATCTAAAATTTTGACTTATAAAAGTAGATTGTAGAAATAAATTGTATAATAAAAAGTAAAAAGAAGATAGAGATTAATACATCTTTTAAAAAGCACAATATACTTGAATAACAGATATGCAATATTTATATTAATTCAACGGGTCATTGATTCATTACATTTTCTTATTTTAGGATGCTACATGAATTCGATTGAGTAGTTGTTTCAATTAGATGGTTCATGATTAGACAATTATTTATGCAATTATTTTAGGTTTTTAGGATGTTGGGTCATTAGGAATTGTATTGATCGGTAGAATAAATCAAGTTAGCATTACTCCAATTAATAGTACAAATTTGTATTAAGTTCAAATCATTGTTCTAAAAGTATCAAAAATTAAAGTATAAACCTACCACTAAAATACAAAAAAAAAGGTCACCTACAATACAAATTAAAATTAAAAGTTGGTATAACTAAATGATGAGAAAAATACACAAAACATATTCGTATCATGAAATATTCAATGAAAAGAAATTAAAATAAAAAAATGATCCTTGTGTGATCGGCTTAAGTTGTTTCTTAGGCTATGTTTGGCGATGCCAAAGAAAAGCACTTATTCGGTAGTTTACCAATTGTATGATGGATGAAAACATGGTGGACCCTCCCAAACGAAACCCATATCAGAACCACATACAGTGTCCTTAATCACCTGAAAATTGTCCAAGAAAGCACAATTAGTTCAGAAATCAATTAATTATCAAGTTGTGCACAGAATTGGTATTTATGTTGACATTATAATTATTTTTTCTGAACTTCTCAGCCAATTAATTAAGATGTACAAATTTTGTTGCCAGAATTAAATCTTTCTGCCCATGAATGTGGCTGGTGGGTTATATGTTTAGCAGTTTTTTGGTTCTCAAGAGGAAACTTTGTTCAAGCAATGAATTATATATATGACACAATTTTTATAAATCTAATTCATGACATGAAATTAAGTCTTTTTCTTTTCATCTTCCAAGCCTTCCATTGAATTATACTATCGAATTTTTAACGTTGGAGTTAACTCTAGTTTTAAGAAATTATAAGTCCAATGAATTATATTGAGATAATTGCAAACATTGTATTTTTTTTTAAATTGACACAATTCTTTATCGTAATTATAGATGTTGAAAGCAAAGTTTAGGCTAGGTTATGCATATATAATATTATAAGTTCAAGTTTTTAAAGTGTAATTTTTTTTGAAACGAGTAAAAATTAGTTGGGTAGAATTAATAGACTTAACTGAAAAGTCGTAGTTAAAATTAATCATATGTATTGAGTCTAGCAAGTAGCAGCTCATGAAACATCGAGTCTTTTGCAATACCGATTATTACCATTTCTTGTTGTGGGCGGGAAATGAAATTCTTGGAGGGAAAAAAAGCTGTTAAATAATCTTGAAAGTTGAAAAAAAAAAGAGAAAATGAGAAGAAAAAGAAAGGCAAGAACTGTGGTCCTGTTAATTGCGGTTTTAGTGATAGAGGGTGGTGATAAGATGCTTTGCAAGTTCAAGCAAAATCACTGAAAAAGGTTTCTGCAACTATTATTTATGCTGCCATGCGCACTTCTTAATAATTCTTTTATCCGACTCAACCATGCATAAATGTGTTATTTTGACTGAGAAGATAGTTCAAAGTCACTTTCGTTCCAAGCTACCATGTTTTTTTCGTATTTCATCTGCATATGTAGGATAATATAGGGTTTGTTTTCCTTTCCGGTTATTTTAACATTTAGTTAAAGTTCGATCTTATGTGTCACTCAAAATTAATTTAAACAGTCTGTAGTGAGGAGGTAATGCTTGCATGGTAATACCCAGTAGAGGTATACTACTACTAGTTATCTCCGACTCTCTTTTTTCCTATCAAAACAAAAAAAAATTTAAACAGTTGATTGCGTGCATTGTCAACTCTGAAATCTAATGTGCAGCCTCTTTAATTTAAGCAATTGATTGTGTGCATTGTTAACTTTGAAATCTAAAGTGCAACCCTTTTTTAATTCAAGAAGTTGATTACATGCATTGTCAACTTTGAAATGTAAAGTGTAATCCCCTCTTATAAGAAGAGAAAATCCGATTAATTTTGTGTTTTGATAGCTATAGAGTATATATGTATATTATTTGATTGCCAACCTTCCACATTTAATATTTGTGAGAACTCTAATATATCAAGATCGTTTTTATGAACCGTCTCCAGTATCAAGATTGTAACTATATTGATGATAGAATGACTAGTATATTATTATGGAGTGATATATACATGGTGGTTTTGAAAGCCATGTATTTGAATTAAGTTTACCTCTGTGTTAACATGATAATTAGTGTACTGGCAAAAATTTCGAGGAAATTAAACTACAGATTAAGCAGGTAAACAATATATTTTGACAGCTGAAGATTTCAGATCATATATACAAGTCGGTTAACTGTCTACATTAACATTGTTGGTGGAGATCAATAATTGAAAAGAAAAAAGAATATATGAAGAAAGCAAATCACTTTCCAAAGCAGCTACAATTCTATTGTCAACTACACCTTCTCATCCTTTAACTAAATAAAATTCGATTTGGATGGATCATACACATAAATTTAAAATATAATTATACTCGCCTCGAAAACATAATTCTGTAAATTACCAATGTCACATCAATTAAGCATATTACATATTTAACATGTTACGGTTTTTAAAAAACGTAAAACTCTCTTCGCTCTTTCTCTTTACAATGTATTCAGTTTATTAAATCTTTAATTTATCATTCTTTGTTTATCAAAGACAAAGACTTCAAACAGCAACACAACCAATATTCTCAAAGCAAGACTGAAAAGATAATAATATTCTGGGAAAAAGAAGAGAGAGAACAATAATGGCCCATGTGTTTGTAGCACCAATATCAGAGAAAGTTGAATGTATATTCATTGACAATAATAAAGAGAGATTGTGGCATTATGGTAGCCCCAAAAACAACCTTCAATTATTAAAAAGCCTTGGCTTAAGACCAAGTAGAGAGATAGCTTCCCTTTTTAGTACCTGAAAGTGACTTAAAAAAAAGACCATATCACTGTTAGATTTTCCAGGAGTATCTTTTGTTTTCAGAGCTTTATCTGTTTATCATATGTCACCTTGAAGACACTATACATGGATTATGGGCTCTCATGTCTGCCTAATTCTCAGTTTGCAAAAAGGTTTTTAGGGTCCGCTCTTCTCTTCTCACCTTAAAAAGGCTTCTAGCAATGGATTTTAATTTACTTTTGCCCAAGCTAGCCCTTCAATATTTATCGATAATACGCTTTTTTGAATGGACTATTCTATGTAATTCATTGTTAATGAACTCGTTTTTATCATTAAAGGGTTAAAAGTTCGTTTTTTGATAGAAGTAAATAAAATGACTTATCAAAGTTGGTCTAAACAAATTTTATTTTATAAACATTTAAATCTTGAAAATAAAAACATATACATATTCCGGGATAATGCTAATAAAAAAAGTTTGTTTCCCCGTTTCAATGTCCTGTGGCATATTGTGAGTGGGAACAGCTGGAGGCAAATCGTTGGTGAGGCATAATAATAGGTGATCAAGGGGACATTTACAGGTAAACAAACGGTCCCTTGGAGGATTGATCATGATGGAAATGCTCATAAAAAGTCACCTCAATTTCTTGTTTCATCACATGATTTTGGACAACAAACATCCAATATTTCTTATTCAATATAGTAATGGACTCACTTGGAGCCTGCAATGACTATTGACTGGTCCAAACTTGGAAATGTCAAGCACAAATATAAATGTTGCAGATTGATGATCTCTAGTGAAGAAGTTACAGATGTTGCTGTAAAGAATTCTGAATGTGTCTTGTGATCAATGATCACTTCCTTCTGCAATGCAAGCAACAACAGGACAGTTCTTTTGTCTCATTGCTAGTTCCCGTGATGAACCCTTGTCCACGCCCTACAAGCTTATGATAAGGACCTTCAGATATATATAGCGCCAAAAGAAGAGCCAACAGGAATTGGTTGAATGAATACGAATTATAAAACGGACATAGAATTTAGAATCTCGTGATTAAACCAAGAAAAAAATTCTATGCATAGTAGTAACTAGGAGTCATAGAGCATACTAAAGGGAGATATCCTTATTTGTTCTAATTGTTGAGTTTAAACTTTGCCAATTAATTCACAGTTCGAATCCTTCGAGTAAAAGTATTCGCTCTCTTTGTATACATACATGCCATGCAACTAAAGAGATTGAATCCACATTCTTCATGGTGCAAAAATTATGTTGAATGAACTCTTAAGACTCTAAAAACAAATAAGAATTAGTCTGATGAATATAGATCGTAAAATAAACATGAAACTTGAACATCTCGTAATTAAAATCAACAAAAATATAAAATATAGTAGTAACCAATAAAGTATGCTAAAGAGAGCTATCGATATTTGTTCTAATTTTTTTGTGCATTGTCAATCCATTCAGTTCGACTCCTTTTGTAAGAGAAAATATATCAATATTTGCACTCTATATAAACGAGCCATGTAACTAATGAAAGTGAATCCATGCTCTTCATGGCTAAGACACTACTACTCTCACTCGTTCATATTCACTCCTTAGTCTTGGTGACTCTGTTGATTTCATGCAGGAATGTTGTTGCTGCAGCACAAAATGCAGGTGGCCTTAGCTATGATTTCCACAACAAAAGCTGTCCAAATGTGGAGTTAGTCATTCACAGTGTAGTTTCTCAGAAGCTTTTAGAAGCTCCTGTTACTGCTGCTGGTGCACTTCGCATCTTCTTCCATGATTGCTTTGTTGAGGTTCTGTCCATTATTTTTTCTCTTCTTCCATTAGCATTTTCTTTCATTACTTCCATTAACTTCCCGTAAACATTGCCTTCATTGAAAAATTTCTGGCATATACCATTTATTTAAGGGATGCGACGGGTCGGTCTTAATTGCCTCCACTGAGAGTAACAAAGCAGAAAGGGATGCGGAGATTAACCTGTCATTGCCTGGAGATGGCTATGATGTCTTCTTCCGAGCCAAGAGAGCTTTGGAGTTAAAATGCCCCGGCATCGTCTCTTGTGCTCATGTCATGGCTTTTGCCACAAGAGACCTGGTTCATTTGGTAATAATCTTTCATGATCATAAAACTAAATGCTTAATTTACGAACTTTAGTCTAGTGGTACTGAAGTCCCCAGTTCGTCAAACAAATTCAGGTTGGAGGGCCAAGATGGGAAGTGGCAAAGGGAAGAAGAGATGGACTCATTTCCAAGGCTTCAAGAGTAGATGGCAACCTTTCTCAAGTGAACCAAACAATGTCTCAACTAATCTCTCTTTTCAAGTCAAAGGGTTTATCAGTCCTAGACATGGTGGCATTATCAGGTGAACACACAATTGGCTTTTCACAATGCAAAGAGTTCATGTCAAGAATCTATTCCTACAACAAGACATTAGACATAGATCCCACCATGGATCAAGCCTATGAGCGCAGCCTCCGAGCTCTTTGTCCTACGAAACATCTTGATCCAACTGTGGTTGCACTCAATTATGTAACTGCACCCTTCATCTTTGACAATGCTTACTTCATTAATCTTCAAAAGGGACTTGGGTTATTTAACAACTGACCAATTGCTGGTTTTAGACCCATTAACTAGAAGTCATGCGAATGTGATGGCTAAGGATCAACAGATCTTTTTCAGCTACTTCGTAGCTGCCATGATAAAGTTGAGTCAGATAGGAGTTAAGACAGGTAGTGATGGAGAGTTAGACGACATTGTGACTCTTTCAATGCTTAATGTTCATGACATTTTTGGATTTGCATGTTGAATATGTTGTAAAGATCTCTAAATCCACCAATAAGCATTTAGTCTAGTGGCACTATAATTGTCTCTAGGCTAAGAGATTGAAGGTTCGATTCCATGTTGAAAAAAAAAATTTCTAAAGCCTGAACCGCTCAAGATAGCCAATCTCTCCATGAAATAATCTCCCTGTTTGAATCAAGGACATAACCATCCTAGAAATGGTGGTTAATAGGAGCACACTCAACATTACTTCTCACTGCTCTGATTTCATGCTTGCAATCTATGATTACCAGTCATTTGACATGGTCCTCGCCAACAAACTTGTGCTAACAAGGTAGGGCCACTGGTCCAGAAAAAAAGATTTTAATCCCACTATTTTTGCATTCATGATTCACCACAGAACTTACTTTACACAATGTCTGCTACCGGAATCCTCACAAGAGCCTTGACTTCCTAGCAACAGACTAGATGTTGGCTCTTCATCCAACAATCCAATACAAATGTCAATTCAATGGCAAAAGAACAAGCATTTTTCAGCCACTTTGTAGCAGTCATGATGCGGTTTAAGTACTTTAGTGGCTAAGATGAGGAATGATGGAGTAATCAGACATTGATGTGGGTCATTCAGTGAATAAATGCATACAATTAGCAAGTAGGATGCAGATTTGTTGTCTGATATTCAAATAATTTATAAGGTTCACTAATCTCCTAAGCATTCCTCAATATATTGTGTAATAGGGGAGTTAAGCATGTTACAGATAATCAAAGGAAACAGATTAATTCATGTCAGTAAAATCAGTAAATGACATTATGCATGTTAATCTCATAAGCTTACAATCTTGGGTCAGCAAAAATGAAGTACAACACTGACGAGGAGAGGATTTGATTGATCTTTGACACACTAAAGCTATCATACTGCAATAAGATTTAGCCTAATCGAAATGAAAAATGATCCACCAAAAAGAAACCAAATTCACATTCAAATCCTTGCCAAACCAACTAATCTGTAAAATGCTTTCAGTAAGCAAGAATATGTGAAAAGAGAAAAATGACTCACCCAAGGCTGATTTGCTTAGTTTAGAAGAAGCCCCGTTACTATTTAAATATCTTGACTTTCTGAAGCTTTCTAGACAGATCGAGGTACATATAGATAGATGAAATCAGCTCCATCATTTTTCACTTCACGAACGGAATCCCAGAAGGAGTTTTTTGAGCATAATCTTGATATTGTGATCCAAAGAATCGCCTCAAGAAGTATTCTTCATATGGTATCCGTTCAAAAAAGAAGCGCCAAACTACAACAGCAAATGCAACTGTTGAAAAAGGATTACACAACATCACTTGAGTTCCAACTGACCAGATTAGGAAGCCGGTGTAGCTTGGATGACGAACAAACCGATAGACACCATGAGTAATTAGCTTGTGATGCTCCTCATGAGAAGTCCTGATGAGGTGAGTAAAAGCACATCCAGCTGTTATAATGGCCATTTTTCTAATAATTTCCCCAATTACCACCATTGCCAGGCCAGTGTTGCTCACCCACCAAAATTCCTTCAACCCAGGAAAGAAAACAATTTCAACCATGTATTCGAGTACAGACAGGCACATTGCCAGAAGATAATTTTTGCTGACCAAGAGCGATTTAAGAGTAACATTGGACTTCCCATGAAAGGTAACTGCTAAAATATATTCAGAACCATGAAAGAAGATAATTGCCAAGAACATCTGAGACAAGTGTCTGTATGCTGTGTAACTGAAAATTTCTGTCATTTTAGCCAAATGAATAGAGTTATTCCTGTTTCCAAGGTGTTTAGTGCTATCTCAATAAATATCAGGGAGGAAAGAGCTTCCTCTAGCTAACTTTGGTACCTGAAAAGGATGGAGAGGTATACATCATTAAGACTGAAACTTCTGTTCTGACATCACCCAGAAGGTGCTTAAAAAATGACATGCCCTGGCCCAAATAAGTAAAAGACTCAGGACTATTCATATAAATTATCAAAAAGCAGGATGCAATTCTGCTAAGAAATTTGAGGTCATCTCAAACACGGGTAGCAGAAAAACATGAATCAGAGTACTCAGGACTATTCATGAAAATTATCAAGAAACAGTATGCAATTCTGCTAAGAAATTTGAGGTCATCTCAAACACAGGTAGTAGAAGAATTGCGATTTAGAATGATATGAGCATAAATGGCTTATAATGATAAACATTTCTCTACACGAAGAGGAATTATATCATGCTTTGACCCTAAGAGAGACATTACTCAAATGCAAAGTTAAAAATCAGCATAGAGTAAAACCCCTATTCAAGTCGATCAATAATAAACTTTTGTCATCTCTAATGCATTGCAACATTAAAGACAACCAATTCTGCCAGATATGAACAGCATAGGCCAAGTAAAATAAATGGTCAATTTAGCACAATTTTAAGCCATGATTCAACTTTGAAAGCTAAAAAGAGCTTAGCTTTAAGTTGCATTTCACATGCCAAATAGATTCTTTCGACCACCCGTCACTCGATCAGAGTTCTAGTGTCTAAATAGCTAAACTTTGCTAAAGCAAGCAACTTTATCGTTACCCAACAAATTCTAACCAAACCCATCAAAAAGAAAGCTTCTTTCTCGAATCTGAACCTTTTTTAGAGGACTCTCCAATCAGTTCAGGAGAAGTTGACATCTTTGACAATCAATTCGTCAACATAAACCAAACAAGAGGGAGTTAAAGTAAAATCATAACGATCAACAACAACAACAATAATAGAACTATAAAGAAAGTGAAAGAACACGGACGAGGAAGGAAGATAAGCGAACCCGATTTCTAGCTTAGCTTGATCTTTAAATCCACCAGGCTGAATCCATTTAAGGATGAGAGGCGAGCTACCTTACAGAGAAGAAAGAGGGAATACACAGAAAATCTGCAAAGCCTTCACTTGAGAAAAGCAAGGAATTAGTACACTTGTGTCTTGTACAGTACTTTTTTGAAGTGTTCTTTAGGTACTGTCAAAAAAGACAGTCTTGTAAGTTTTTACTTAATTGAATATGTTAAAAATCCAGTAAAAAAGAATATGTTAAAAATAAAAAAAAAACAAATTTTTAAATCTATCCCAATTTAAAAATAATAACTACAAATTAAAATTTATCTCAAGTATTAATCATATAAAAAACTTGCAACTTGAAATAGAAAGATTCTAGCTTTCCTTTTTTTTTTTGCACCTCAAACATAAAACAAAGGATATATAAACGAATATATTCTATAGTTTCTTTAATGTTAATAATATGCAGATTAAAAAAAGTACAGTATATCTCTTTAAAAAAAAAGTACAGTAAATTTATTTTTTGAAAAGAAATCCAAATCCATCGTTCAGATATACGAGTATGGTTCTTACGTAGAACGGAGCATTGCATGAACATCTTGACTGAATATGTTCTTTATCTAACTAAACTCAGAATTCACAACTACAGTGAAAACCGGAAAGGTTAGAGTTAAGCTGAAAAGTTTGCAGCAGCATAATTGGCCTTCCTTCTAACTATAACATTGAACTTAATAACCAGTGAATGATTCATCAACATAGTTACAACATGCAAACAAAGACTGGAACTTTCTTGATTGTGCTGTATCTGTTGTCATGTTCATTTCGGTTCAACGACAATACAGCAGAGACAAAGACACCTCTCACTGTAACTCGCCTAAACCTTCCTCCTACAGTCGTCTACAAATACAGAAAGCATACATTATAATCACTCATCTCATGCAACAAATCATTCCGGACGGCCCCTAAAATAATGTCTGGCCGTGAAAGAAAAAAGGACTTGATCTACTAAGACTCCCACCCCGTCATATTCTTGATTCTTTACTCCAGTAAGTCCTAACTTAGATGGAATACACCTGATATTGCTCCTTTTGAGTTTTTTTGGGGTCAAAATTTTTCAAGCAACAGGATTTTTCGGCTCGCCTAAGTTCACAAAAGCCTCTGCACACGCCATGCGTGACTGCGCTGCATTCCAGGACACCAGGTGGTTCATAAAAGCATTCACATACTTCGCTGTCATTCTGTTCAGAAAAGGGGAAGATAGATCAATAAGGTGTGTCACTGTTAGGAAAAAGTTGGTAGTGATACGTACGTACCTTATAATCCAAATAATAAGCGTGATGTGAACCACACACACGCAAAAAAAGAACGATTAATGATTATTAAGGATAAAGCACCAAATTTGTACCTGTGATAGAAAATAGTTCAAAGGACGGAGTGAGATTGTGAACTTACCTCCCAAACATCTAAACTGAAAATAGGCTGCACAAAAAAAGGAAAAAATTAATACAAATACTAACATGAAAATCAGTAGACAAAGCATAAGGACTTATCCTACAATGTCGTCCCAAACAATTGGAGTAATGGCATTCGAGGTTTTTACTATTGCAAGCCGTTTCTCTTGTCTCTTCACTGCAATTGAGAACCCAAATGAAAAGAAAAGAAAACAATTACTGGGTGGAATTTTGAACAGATTATAGAAACAATGTTGACACAAGCAAAATTTCAGCACAAGCACTGTTCACCAAACACACATATATTCATGAAAAAGAGAATAAAGAAAATAATTAAGCACCATCTATAGCATGTGAGACTAGAACATGCAATATGCCATACATTATCTAGAAAATCTAGTCTTGAAAGTAATACAACTAAGGAAATGACTTACAGACAAGCCAAATCCAGCCAGAGCCAAAAAATGTAAGAGCTGCTTCTATAAACTTCTCTTTGAAATTTGTGAAGGACCCAAAATCCTTTTCAATCTGTTCAAGTACACCTAGTTCAGGCATCTCTCCTCCTCCGGGTTGCATGGATTCCCAGAAGAAGTCATGATTCCAGACCTGCAATTGTAGGTTCAAATGTTTCCCCAATAGGTCAATCAAATATACCTTCTCCCCAAGCAAAGAGTATCCTAAGTGAAAAGATTGGGCATTACAAATTTTAAACCGGAAGACAGGTCAGAGTTTAGATTTTCCATTTAAAATAAATAAAACAATATATGAAAATAACACACACTCGTTTTCTTAATTATATATAAGATCAACAGTTAGCAATTGTATCTTAAGTGTCTCAAAGGACAAAATGGTTTATTGCTCTGCACTTTGCAGAGCCTGTTAGACTTGACATGGAGTACAAAAAGGTCAAATAAATGAAAGATTGGGTCAAGAATTAAGGGGCTGGACTCTTCTATATCACATTTGAATAATTCATAATGATTTTTCTTGTTTGCTTTTTGTCTTAACATTTAAGTGAACTAAATGGATAAGAAAATTGGTGAGCTCATTAAGTTATCTCTTCTACTAATAAAGCATGTAAAAAGAAGATAATACCCAAAAGGCTTAAACTTTCCAACAATCCAAGAAAATTTTAACCATAACATCGTTCTGCAGACTGCAGGATTTTTTTTTTTCAAGAGACTGCAGATTGATGCATGGTCACAACCAGATTTGAAAGAAGTTGTATAACAAGTTCGTGTCCACAACTCATGGAAAATATTATTTCTTCTAAGCACATGAAACCTTAGGAAAACATCTGTTACAAGTTATATATCATGGAGGAATAGAGACGATGAGATGAGGTGAGATGAGATCACATTGAATTTCAACAATGAACTCAAGCAATCTACAATCAATCATACAGGGCATAATGTTTATTTTCCCAAAATTGCAGATCACTAAAAAGTAAGTTCCACATAAACATTAGCATCATCTATCAAAAATGTGGAGCAAGAAGCTACCAACCTTTGACATACCGGGCAGCATTGTTAAATTCAGGAAAAGGGTTCCCATTATTATATGTTACTTTGACAAGTTCATCCATAGTATAACCATACAACATATCATTCTTCTCTAATGCTTCATTCAAAGCATCCACATATCCACGATGATGTCCACCCCAATGCTTCTCCAGTGTCTTCTGACTCATGTATGGTTCTAAAGCATCCTACAGGCAAATCATTGCAGTAATAAGGCTCAATTACCCAACATAGACACAAAAGAAAGGCATTTTCCTTTATTCAAAATGGAAGTCCGTGCTAATAATTCAACATTTCTCAACAGCAAGCAGGGCATGGTAAACTAGAAAACCAGCTCAACCAACTAATATTGACGCAAAATAATTCCTTTATCAGAGCTTTATTAATTGCATATCAAAGTCTTCTTTGAATTGAAACAAAAAGAAAGGAAGAATAGAAAGAAAGAAATATTACTTACAAGTTTATAAGGAGGTGGTTTCAAGCCATAGTATACAACAGTCTTTGAAACTTTTCTGCACCCATCAAACCGCCTTTTCTGCTCCTTGCAATGAAAAACAAAAAAGAACCCAGATGAGGATTTAAGTAAATTTGCAAAAGGGAAAAAAGAAAGTTTGCTTCCTTAGTAAATTTTAATGCGGAAAGCATAGCGATTTAACATAATTACAGACCAAAGAAGGAAGCTTTTCGCGAGGAGTGTTGAGTTTATGCCGAGAGAAGTCAGTGAGCTGAAGGAGGGAAGTTGAAGGAAGAGGATTACAAGCACACCAACTCATGATAATGGTGTTTCACACTCAACTCAATGTTACAGCCTCAGGCTCTCTGCTTCTCTTCTTTCACCTCGTGTGTTTATTGCTTTCTTTCCTTTTCTCCTTTCCTCGCACATAAAAAATAGGCCTTTTCTGGGCCTTAAGCCCCGTTTGGCTGAATCAAATTGGTAAAATCATACTTTTATTAAAAAATAAAATTCTGTTTTTGACAAATATCATAAAAAAAATTAATTTTAAAAAATATAAAAAAATAAATTAAATTTAACAAATATTATATTCATAAAAAATTAATTTTTTACAAAAAAATAAATTTTAACACAAAAAAAATCTATTTTTAGGAGGCCTTTAGAATTTTTCAAAAGAGAGTTTTTATTTTTTATTTTATAATAAATTTAATTTAATTTAAAATTTTTCTCTAAAGGTGTCTAAAAAAAATTTGTAATTTTTATAAAAAATTTAATTTAATTATTTTTAATTTATATAATATTTACAAAATTTAATTTAATAATAATTAATTTAGTATATAAAAATATATAAATTTTTTTAAAAAATTTACAATAATCTTTAAAAATCTTTAAAGATCTTTGAAGATTTTCAAAAAGTCTTCGAGATTTTTAAAAGGTCTTTAAATACATTTAAAAATCTTTAGAAATCTTCGAAGATCTTAAGATATCTTTAAAAAATTTTCAAAAATCTTCAAAGTTTTCCAAAAAATATCTTCAAAAGATTTTTTTTTCATAATATCCTTTTGACTAAGGTCTTCGATTTGAAGGTCTTCAAAAGGATTTTGAATATCTTCGAACGAGGTTTTCAAAAAATATAAGTAAAATCAATTTCAGATTTCTCCCACCACTGAGACCAAATCAATCTCTACCACCATCAACGCTGCAAAAACAAAAGGTTACCATCATCACCATCACAAAACTCGACAAAATCAACTACACTAAGCAAAAACCAACCTGCACAAATCAACAAAATCACCAAAAAATCTGAATAAAAAATAAAATTTAAATAATTAGTCATAAAATTTCACAAAAAAAATTCAAGGATTTAAACTATTTTTTTATTTTTTTTTGCAAATCAAGGGGTTAAGAAACCCTAATAGCCGTTGCAGACTAATTTGTTCTCATCAATCACTGCCGACGCCCTAAACCCTACCTACCACCTTCGGCTTCAACTTTCAAATGCGATCCGGTTAGTCACGTTGCTCTTCCGTAAGCTGCCATTCTCCTCCCCACGCCACCGTTGTGTCATTCAAACCTAAAAAACAAAACAATAGATCTGCACCAAAACAACAACAAAACGGGTTAGACGTGTCATTCAAGCCGCTGCTCCTCTGCAAGCCGCAACGTTCTCCTCTGTAGAGCGAAGCAAAGCAGAGAACGACGTGGAGAGAGAAAACAGGACTGAGATCAAACATAGGGAAAGTAGTGGAGAGAGAGAGCGACAAAAAAGAAAGAGAGGAGGAGAGAGATCAAGTGAGAAAGCAACGAAGGCGGCGATGGAAATGAATGAAGGTAGCGGTGGAAACGAGTCTGAGAGAGGAGAGGCCTGAAGAGATAAGATGAGAGAGAAAGAGACAGAAAAATGGGAAGAAGGGTGAGGAGAGAAAAGAGAGAAAAAAATGAGTAAATGTCACGAGAAATTAATACTTATTTGATTAAATTTAGCATTTTTAAGAATAAAAATTGAGAAAATGTTATAAATCAAGCTTAAATTTAAAATTATGTTATTTAAATGATTACTTAACTGTAAGGCTGCTCACATATAGGATCCTAGCCACTGACATGGGGATGCGTTACTGCATCCCCATGTCGTAGCCCGTCCTCCTACAGGAGGACGAGCTACATGTATCAGGCGCGAGACTACTGACATGCACATGTTTTTTTTAAAAACAAAATCTGACCATTGGATCTTTTTAATCAAACGGTCATATTTACTCTAACGAATTAAAATAAAATTGTATTTAGTGAAAAACTGAGTAGACGTCTCATGGGACTTTTAAAGTAGCCTCTAGGTTACAGATGAAAAAACTAAGGGGCTAGGAACTGGGGACTTTAATAAAATAACAATAAAAAAGCTAAGTATGCGTCCCGCAGGACGACTTCAGAGATCGTGGGTTACGAGTAGCTTAAGTGACTTTTATCAAAATCTAAATGTTAATTGAGTAACCCAACATAATTAACTCAACACAAATTCTCATAGTTTGGAGTTTGGGCCTTAAGTTTGTTTTCGAGATTCAATTCAGATTGAACACTCAATTTTCTACTAAAATTGTGTTTTGCATATAGTATTTATAACCTACTAATCTACTAATATTAGACTTATCTTC
>CAODLS010767932.1:0-10186 GCA_948243855.1 Flueggea neowawraea
TTTGCTTCGCGAGGACTAGCTTGTAAAGGTAAGCGTTTTCCATCATTTCTCTTATCAATAGCCTGGTGGCGACCCCTGTAGGCTGAAGGCGGTGTTGGAGTGACAGTGGTTGCAGACATTTCCTCATCAGATAATGGTGGCGGTTTCATTCCTGTTCGTGCAAATTCTGCTAGTGCATCCACTCCATGATCCGATTGATCATACGCTTGTATCACATCAATTAAGTTCTCTATAGAGTTCTCCCCTTTTGGGACCTCCCGTCCCATCCTGTTGAGATGGAGAGTGACATCTTTCTGCGAACCTTGAAACATGAGCTGGCCACGAGCCAGGACAATTAGATGATCAAGAAGCAACTGAATTCTTGATGAAGGCTGATGAATTGTGAGGATCACAGTACTTCCTGACCTTGCAATGTCATGCACCTTTTCAATTACACTATGAGCACTGGTAGAGTCTAGCCCTGAAGTTGGCTCATCAAGGAATAGCAAGGATGGTCCATGGATTATGTCAACACCAATTGAGACTCTCCTGCGCTCACCGCCAGACACTCCTCGCGTACCTTCATCGCCTATATAGGTGTTCCTAGATGTCTGCAATGAAACACATCAGTGTAAACAATGACACAAGTCTTCCTAAAATAGTAAAGTTCCAAACAATTTTTCTCTTTTCAGAACAAAGTGATAAGGAACTTAACTTAAGAATCATCCTATCAGTCTCTTCAATTATATGCAGTAGTTGTTCTGTTTTAGCAGCTTCAGTTACAGGACATTGAGCACATATATGTAAGCATATAATACAATTGTAAAGCAGAATTTACTTACTACTAATCCGAGCTGTTCAATCAGTTTCTCTACGCGCTGCTTTTTTTCCTCGTTGGAAATAGGACCTAGACGAAAATCAGCCGCAAACATCAAAGTCTAATATACAGTAAGCATTGGAAATAATCTATCCTCCTGCATCACATAAGCTGAAGTCCTCTTAATCAAGCTAGGACTCATTTCCATCCCGTCCAATGACACCCTCCTTTTAAGACTCCTGCTCGCGATCCGCCCCGCCAATCCATCCAACAATGTAGACTTTCCTGCTCCACTAGGCCCCATGACAGCAGTGATGCAACCCTTTGGTGAATACCCAGTAATTCTATGCAACAAGTCCACTTCTTGGTTTACCCATTTCCCTTCAAGCTTCTTCTTTTTATTCACAGTGTAAGTCATGTTATAGAACTCCAAACCTTCTGTGAAATTCACAGGCCTGCCTATGTCAATCACAGTTTCATGTTGTCGATGAACGATTCCCGGTGCCATTCTGAGACGAACTCAAGGCTCTAAAGGGGTGTCCTTGTTAAGATGAATTAAAAGAGAAGAAGATGTCAAGGTCGTACAACTAAGATGATAATGGAGGAGATGGATACAAGGCTTGGAAGAGGCTGTCTGTATTGAAGAATCCATTTTTAGTCGTTCTGATCGAAAGTAAGAGAGCTCATTCTTGTTTTCTTCATCGTCAGGTTTTGTCAGTTTGTATTTGAAAGTTATTTCATAGCTTGCCAAACTTAAACCCATCTTCCTGGATCATATACAGTTGTTTTCAAATGAGCAAGTGTGGTTTGGCATTGGAATTAGCTATCAATCAAAAGCATCACTTTTGTTTTTGGTTGTTTTTTAATTCTGGTTACTGCGCGTCTACACTTTAAACAGAGTTGGGCAATCTTCGTGCTCAATGAAGCAAAAGCATAATATATTGCTAATCTAATTGAAAAACTTGAAAGAAATAATCAACAAAAATAATACGAAGCCATAACTCAAATATACAAACATCTGAATCAGAAAACGATAACCCAAATCTGAATCAAGCGATTTGACTTCTCAGACCACCAACAACAAATATAACTAGCACCAACAATTCAAACTCTTAACATCTTGTTGGATTAGTGAAACTAAAAGTCAAAGTCTGTAGTCTTGAACAAAATTGAGAGAAGGAGGGGGGGGGCGTTGTTTGAGAAATGGTCTTTTCGGTGAGACTCAGAGAGACAGGGGTATTAGGAAAATTTGAACTTTTGCATTACTAATAATTAACAGTTATTTTTAGGGACCAAATAAACTAATTCTTAAACACTAGGGACTCAATATAAAAATACATAAAACCTTAGGGACTATGGAGTAAACCCTTCAGATCTCTCAAACAGAGTCAAACAAAAACGATGTCGATCAGAATTAGTATGAAAAATATCATTATTAATATCAAAGATTATCCGAAAAATAAAACCTCACTCGAAGTTGACAGGCGATACTTATTCGTTACATTCAAACTCATAGAGGCAATCTCGTTATACACCTGCTTCAAAGCAAAGCAGCCATGTCCACCCTGTTTTCCCGCTTTTTCGGTCCCGAAGTTCATCGACCCGATGGAGACGAACTCAAGAGCGGTTATTTGTTTCGAAAGGTTTGTATTGCCGAGAAATTTAGAACTTTCTATTGAAAACTAGTAAATAAAAAACAAGGTTGTATTTTATTAATACCAAGAACAAATACAATAAAAGAATGACTAATTTATTATTACTCCTAATTACTTGAAACTAAATAATTAAATTAAGACTAAATAAATAAGAGATAAATGTAAAGACAAAAATTATTGAAATTGTATTGGTGTATCCTTTTCTTCTTTTATAACCTTTAGTTTATAACAAATAGTTCTATTCTCTCCTTATCATGTCTTGCAATTATACCATATTCTTTACTTTTTGTAGCTACTCATTTTTTTATGCCTCTAACACCATCCCTTCTTATCTTTTTACCTAACAAAGCAAATGACAATATACATACATTTCTTAAAATGTGTTATTATTTGTAACGTATAATTTGTCACACCACGTCTTAACCAACTCTCAAAGGCATCTCGGTGACTCACTCAATTACATCTTGATAACCAAGATCGCATGGCAACATCTTTAAGCTCACGCTCGATAGCGACCTCTCGAGAACAACAATAATTCGGCGGTAACACATCCCTAATTGCAACTTCTTAGTGTTGGAGCTTGCACCATCCACAACCAAACCCTCACTTTTCACCACCACCACCACCATATTATCTTCTCTAAATGATAGGTTTCCCAAAACAACTCTCAAAATCCCTTCCATATCCCACATACACAATACAAGTAAAGGTCACAGCTTTAACACCAGTAAGTACCATTTCTCTAACTTCTCATTTTGAAAGTTTGTTTATTTTCAACTGGGTTGTTTCAAGATTTGAATTTTATGTGTTGATCAGGTTGTAAAGCGAGTGGGGTTGCAAATGTAGAGTTGGAGGAACAGGCGGAGATAGAGGTTGCAGAAGGGTATAATATGACCCAGTTCTGTGACAAGATGATTGATGTGTTCTTGAATGAGAAACCGAGATTGAAAGATTGGAAGAAGTTGTTGGTGTTCAGGGAAGAGTGGATTAAGTACAGGGAGAGGTTCTACACTAGGTGTCGAATGCGGCCTGAGAGGGAAACTGGTCCTAACATGAAGCAAAAATTGATTTAGTAAGGTTAAGAAGGTATAACATTTCATGTTCCTTATTGAGTCCTATTTAACCCATTTCCTGGGTGTAATGATTGTTATGTTGTCTGTGAAACTTGATGAAATCAGAAAGTGGCATGACTGAATTAATAGGTTGTATGGAATTGGTGAATTAGAGAATTTGGTTGTAGAAAGGTTTTGCCTTCTTTAATCCCATTTTTGCTCTTTCTGAATCGCCAAAAGTAGGTTGAGAGATTAAATACAGATGCCTTTTGGGTTTATAGCTTCTTTCAATTTTCTGTACTCAGGGATGAGCATTGCAGATTGATGATGAAATGGAAAAACATAACGAACTTCTTAAAGAGATCCAATACAATCCTACTGACCTGAACGCAATAGTTACAAAGCGCCGAAAGGACTTCATGGGGAGTTCTTCCGTTACCTCACTCTTCTTCAACAAACCCACGACTGTTTAGATGGTAATCTTTTGAGGTTTTTTGGATGTCTGGTATTTGTTATTTAGCTTGCTTTGATGATATACTGCTAGAGCATATTTATTTCAGATATTCATGATGACTTCATTGCACCATGTCATTCACAGATTTTTTTTTTTGTGTTTTCGGAAGTTAATGTTCATATCACCATTAAATATAATGTTTTTAAGCCAAAACAATATCACTCTTCCATAATATTTGTGAATTTTGTAAAATTGCGCCTTTCTATAGTCCTGCTTTGACATATTTAATATAATTATCAGAAAAATGCATGTTTTTCCTTTATGCCAACCATCTGACATGGTTACATGATCATTTCAACAGCGGTGGCCAGGTTAGGAGCTAGATGCTTGTCTGCTGTTAGTGCTTTTGACTAGACTCTGGAGATTGTGGATGATTTGGATACTGCCCAAGCCAAATTTGATGATATCCTTAACTCTCCTTCGGTTGACATAGCATGTGAAAAAAATCAAAAGCCTAGCCAAGGCAAAGGAACTTGACTCTTCATTGATCCTGTTGATAAACAGCACATGGTCTGCAGCGAAAGAGTCAAAAACTATGAAAAATGAGGTATCATTTTGAATCTTCTCCAACAATGTGGTGATTTTTTTGTTTATTCTTCGAACTTCGTAGAGCATCTATTATTACATGAAATTGATTTACTGGCTGATTAATTTATAGGTAGAGGAGAGGCTAATTAACTTTCGAGATTAATTATTGAATTATTCTCTCTAACAAATTTCCTTCTCTTGTCATTCTTTGTTTAATGTGCAGATATCTTGGTGGCTTGAAATGATAAAGATTGTTAGATCTAGTGATTTGAATAAATTATACAGAGGGTATTAGTTTCGCTGAGAAAATAATCTATATCAAATTTGCGCCCTTTGTTTGTAACGTGCTAGCAATGAATTAAAGAGCTTGACTTGCTAGTTATGGGCGCAAAATCTTAATTGGAAAGCTACATACTGACCTGCTACTCAATCTCTAGAGCATTATATTTGCCTTTTTAGTTCCCTTCATTTATCACTTAACGTTTCAGTACAAATATGAGTCCAACATGGATATTTTACCTACATTGTGATATCACTAGCTGTTTTTGCTCGATTGCATCCTCGTAAACCTTAGTGTTTTTGTTTGGATTTATTGTTGCGATAATGCTTTTCTTTTTGCCACTGTCAAATTTTTTATCATAAGAACTCTTATCAGGTCAAAGAGATTATGTATCAAATATATAAAGCCACTAAGAGCAGTCTTAGGAGCATTGCACCTAAAGAAATAAAGCTACTTAAGCATTTGCTAAACATTACTGATCCTGAAGAGCGATTCTCAGCATTGGCAACAGCATTCTGCCCCGTAGATGAACATGATACCAAAGACCCTTAATCTTTGTACACGTAAGATAAACAAAATTGATTGTTTAGTATCTCCAAAAGTCAGTATGTGTTTTTATGAATAACAGCTTGTTTTGTGCTTTAATGTGAAAGACAGTACTCCAAAAGAGCTGCACAAATGGATTAAGATCATGCTTGATGCCTACCATTTCAACAAAGAGGAATCAGATATCAGGGAAGCTAAGCAGATGACTCAGGCTGTTGTTATACAAAGACTTTTCATCCTGAAGGAAACGATTGAAGAAGAATACCTGGAAAAGAACATAACACAAACAGAACCTGGAAGGAGTACTTATCCAATTGATTTATGAGATGCATTCCAGATTTTAGCAATGCTCACGAATAGCAATGCCTATGTTGATGGTCTTTAAGATGAAGCCTCCGACAATGAACTGCATTTCGTCATCTTTAGATTACCGTTTAGATGGAGCAATGACTTTCCAGCGGGATGATGTTGTTGACAGCCTCTGTGTTTTGAGCGTAGGAACGCATCTTCTATATGGCAAAGGTTGTTCGAAAAGATTGTAAATTTAAGGTGCTTCTGGAGTCCTGCATGTAGTAAATCTATGCTTACCGCGTATAGGATTAATATATGCACTGCTGCCCTTTTTGTCATAGGTGAGCAAACTTTCATTTATAATATCCTTTGTTTATTGTCTACTGTTTTACAAAAAATAAACATTTTGGACATTTTAATTCAGCATTGAGTGTATCATGTTTCAAAGGCTATGTTTGTTTATGCTAGACTGCAAAGATAGATTGCCCATATTCATCTGTCCTTTCAATACCAATGTCCTTATCATCATTATCAGCTTCATTGTTTACTACACCAATATGTTTTTCTTGTCCTTGTTTCTGCCTCCCCATAACACTTTCTTTTAGTGCTCCTCGCTCTTTCAATAGCTTCAATGCACCTGATAATCCTTTTCCAACAAAAACTTCATGAGTGATGATTACATCTGGAACTACCTTATCCTTATGATCCTCAGTTGCAGAGATTTCATCTTCTCTACGGTTAACTTCTGTCCATCCACCGGGTACATCTGTTTTTCTTGATCAGAAGCTTCTTGTGTTTCATCTTCCTCATTGAAAACGTCCCCGACTTCACCCTTATGGCTTTCTTGATCAAGTTGTAGACCCGGACAAACTCTTCCATCTCGGTGAAAACAACCTTGTTTACTTGTGGCTCTTCTGTTGCTGGGTTTTTATCTTCAGTAAGTTGACTGTTCGCAGTGGTGGTGGCAAGGCGAGCAATACCCTCAATGCCCGATGCTTTTGCGTCTTGCTTTTTAAGGGCTAGTTTTCTTGCTCTCTCCAGGGATTTGTAAAGATCCTCATCATGGTCTGCAGATACTGGATTTTCATCTTCTTCTGTTTTAACAGGAAAAGTTTGAGTTTGTTCCAATCTCAGTGATTTAGATGCCTCATCTGCTTTAGCATATGCTGATTGATATGCACTTATTCTCATCTCTGCCTCCGGTCTTTCTTGTTCCAGTCTAATGGCCTGCCTTCTACCATCATTTCGAGAACCAAGATCTCCAACAACCAAACCACAACTTCTCTTTCAACGGCATCTATATGTTGCTTCTCTTTCTTTCGTAGAGCTTTCTTTTTCTTGGGTATTTTGAACTGAAGCATTTCTTCATTAGTATAATAATCTGACATCTTTGCAGATGAAGTCAGATCTTCGAAGCGACTTGATGCAGCGGAAGGTCCGGTTAAATTGTGACTAGAACAAATAAATATTTATACTAACTTAGAAATCTTAATCCTTATCAACAACGGAGGTCCGGAGATCTCTACCACCCTAGCAATCTCGCGTCCGAACTTAGGGTTGGGTTTGTCACAGGCAGCCACCCGTCGCCGTCCATCTGCTGGTAGGACTAACATCATTTTTTTTATTTCTGACTCCGTTATTTTTTTTACATGAATAATAAGAGGTAGAGACGATCGGTAGGTGACGTACTCCTATTAAGTATGACCATATAGGCTTAAACCCGAAGATAGTCTTTCCATTACGGAATATTCCTGAGAGCCATAATTGACATCCGACAGCGAATTTGGAACCATGCACAAGTGAGGTCACCGTAGCAACACATCGAAGACAAGCGGATTGAGTCTGAGCAATCCAACACTAGTGCAACACGGACCCGATGAGTAATCGAGGCTACTCAAAATTACGTCGCTCTCTCAAAGTTTCGAACTCACTGCATACTGAGACCAGCGTGCTTCAACCACTCGGCCATCCCTCAGGGGTGACTCCGTCATTATCCTTATCCTCCTGGACAACTAATTAAATAACAGAAAAGATTTGGCCAAAAAAATAATAGAAAACAAAACAAAATTAACTTTTTAAAAAACGAACGTTTACAGGTTATTACAGGGCCCAAGCAAAGCCCAAATGACACGCGGAAGTCAAGCCTTCCGCCCTAACTTGTTGCCCACGAAGAGCGACGAAAAGTACTCTCCTATTTTCCACTTCGCCCTCCATTTTTGTGGCCGAAACCGTTGATTAATCAGGGACTTAATTGTCATTTCGCCTCCCAACTTCCACTCTCTGTGGTCTCGAAAACCCTGGCCTTAAACCATTTTGTTTGTTGTCTAGGACACACTCGAAGAGAACCAGCAGGCAGCACAGCATGGCCACTTCAATGCTCCTTCGCTCTCTTCACCGCCGTGAGCTTCACTCTGCTTCTTCTTCCGCTTACAGATCTGTAAGGCCCGCTCTCTCTACTCCTGGTGCTTGCACGTAATACAAAGTGTCTCTTTTTCTATAGGAATGTATTTCATGGTGTAATGTTTAGTATTTAACCAAAATTTAAATTTTTTCTTTGTTTAAGTAAAATGAATGAATTTTTATTTTTGTTCATTCGGGTTGTGTTTTAAATTTTAATTTTTTGGGTTCTGTTTTAATGGAGTATTTGTTTACTTACAAAGAAAGTTTCTCCCTTTTCGTGCTGGGGTTTATGGAAAGTGTTGCTCTCTCGACTGTTACAACTTGGTCTTTGTTTTATTGAGTTTGAAGTGGTTAGATTTAAACTTGTCAACAATTTTGTAATCATGCTTCTGAAGTTTGCGACTTTTTATTTGTAATTGGAAATTTTGTAGGATGGAAATTGCGATTTTCTATTGTATATGTTGCCTAATTTTTGAATTTTTCTATGTCACAAATGATTGAGATATTTTAGGTGGAATTTTAAATCAAACGACTTACTGACACTCATTCGTGACTGTTTCTTCCTGCAGTTGACTCAATATGCGAAGGCATCTTCCGCCTCATCGCCTTTGGTTACCAAATGGACATCTTTTGCCAGACATTTCAGGTAACTCTTTTTTTTCCCCCTCTTTGCTCTGAGTTGCAATAGTAATGTTGCCTTAGTTGTTAATATTTGTGGATGACGCAGTTCAAAGCCTCCCGGCAATGATGTTATCGGTATTGATTTGGGCACCACCAATTCTTGTGTGGCAGTGATGGAAGGAAAGGTTAGTTTCTTGATGTTTGTGATTGTAATAGAAGATCACATGTTCTTCTCAGAAATTTTTTAATACTTAACCAGAATGCTAGAGTAATTGAGAATGCTGAAGGAGCTCGGACCACACCGTCAATTGTTGCGTTTGGCAAGGATAAGGAGTTAATTGTTGGAACACCAGCAAAACGCCAGGCTGTTACCAACCCAACAAACACATTTTTTGGGACCAAACGTCTCATAGGGAGAAAATTTAATGATTCCCAGACGCAGAAAGAAATGAAAATGGTCCCGTATAAGATTGTTCAAGCTCCCAATGGTGATGCTTGGGTTGAAGCCAATGGACAGAAGTATTCGCCTAGCCAAGTTGGAGCATTTGTTCTTACCAAGATGAAAGAAACGGCCGAGGCATACCTTGGGAAGACAGTATCTAAAGCTGTGATCACTGTTCCAGCTTATTTTAATGATGCACAGAGGCAAGCGACCAAAGATGCAGGTAAGATTGCTGGTTTGGATGTTCTGCGAATTATCAACGAACCAACTGCTGCTGCACTTTCCTATGGGTCAAACGACAAAGAAGGCATCATAGCTGTCTTTGACCTTGGGGGTGGAACTTTTGATGTGTCTATTTTAGAGATCTCAAATGGTGTATTTGAGGTATGTGTTTCCTATTCATTTACGGTATTTCCTTTTGTATTCTCTCTATTTCAAATTACTTTAATAATGTCACTTGTTTCCAGGTCAAAGCTACAAATGGAGATACCTTCTTGGGAGGAGAAGACTTCGACAATGCTTTGTTGGATTTCTTGGTTAGTGAATTCAAGAGAACTGATGGAATAGACCTTTCAAAGGACAAGCTTGCTCTACAGAGGCTACGGGAAGCAGCGGAAAAGGCTAAGATAGAGCTTTCATCTACATCTCAAACTGAAATCAACCTGCCATTTATAACTGCTGATGCCTCAGGAGCGAAGCATTTCAACTTGACTTTGACCAGATCAAAATTTGAGGGCCTCGTGAACAACCTGATTGAGAGGACAAGAAAACCATGCATTAGCTGCTTGAATGATGCTGGTGTATCTATCAATGATGTGAACGAAGTTTTGCTTGTAGGAGGGATGTCCCGTGCTCCCAAGGTGCAACAGGTGGTTGCTGAAATCTTTGGAAAGAGCCCAAGCAAAGGTGTTAATCCTGATGAGGCAGTTGCCATGGGAGCTGCAATTCAGGGTGGTATCCTTCGTGGTGATGTAAAGGAATTGCTTTTGTTGGATGTAACCCCTCTATCACTTGGTCTTGAAACACTTGGTGGAATTTTCACCAGGTTGATCAATAGAAAC
>CAODLS010767965.1:0-14292 GCA_948243855.1 Flueggea neowawraea
TTATACTCATTGATAGTACCATCTTCATTTTTGGGAATAGTTGGACCAAGAACAATCACCTTCCAAAGATTTATGTTGTAAGCTTGAAGGAATATAGTCATTTTCTTCTTCCATGGATTAAAATTTGAACCATTAAAGTAAGGAGGGGAGTTAGGAGAAGAACCGAGAACACTTGGATTAGGAAGACCGAAATCCATTTTGTTGATGCAGATCTTTGCTCCAAGGATGTTAAACCTTATTGAATGGAGACCCGCTCTGATACCATTTGTTGGAGAATTTTGGTCTATTATTTGGTTGAGTTTGGAGAGCGGAAGCAACTTAAAAAAAAATAAGAGCGAAATTGACACAAGGATTTATAGTGGTTCGACCAACCTTGCCTACATCCACTACTTAAGTCTCACTTAGGCTTTTCACTATCGATGATTGATTACGGTTCAATCCAACAAGGCCAATACACGAGATTGATTCTGGCTCAACACCTTCAAGGACAACAAGGTTGTTTTCTATAGGTTCACAACAAACCTCTCTCAATGTTGTTTTATACTTAGGTTCACAACAAACCTCTACAATGCTATTTTCTATAGGCTCACAACAAACCTAACTCACAATCTCAAAGTGTATACAAAATGATACAAAAGATGAAGCTCTATGCTAGACTTTGGTTGTATGAAATTGATGCTTGAATCTTGATCTCTAGCTTGATTTGATGTTTTTGTAGTGAGGAATGGATAGAAGTATTAGCACAAACGTTGCATATGTTATCCCACACCATTTATACATTCTCTTGGGGGTATTTATAGTCATTCCATTCAATATGACTTTTGGTGGTGAGAATATGACCGTTGGAATGCATTTCTGTCATTTGCACCTTTCTAGGTTGATGATTTGCTCGAGTGACTCCTTTAGCTAACTCGAGTGATCTGAAGTATTGATTACTCGAGTGACATTTCTTGTTACTCGAGTGACGCTTCTTGCTTACTCGAGTGATATAGCAAATGGATTACTCGAGTGTCTCTCCCTCTTACTCGAGTGACGAATGCCTCAAGTAGCCTCTATGATGCATTACTCGAGTGAGTGTCAATGTGTTACTTGAGTGAATGTCAATGCGTTACTCGAGTGAAATAAACTGGGATAAATGTTACTCGAGTGGACATGTTGTTTACTCGAGTGAGCCGTTGCTGGATTGCAAATTTCTGCAAAGTATCAAACACCATTTTGTTCATCATCAAAACATAAAGGATCTTAATGTTGATCACCCATGATCCAACATTAGTGATCATTAACGCGCTCTAATGATTTCCCAAAAATATACGAGAGCAAGTCTGCGTGATCTTGATTCATCAACGTTTCCAACAATGATAGAAATAGCTTCCAGAACTGCATAGGCACCATCAACGCACGCTCATAAGTCATTAGCGGGCGTTGATGCCATTTTGGATTTGAGTCAGTGTGAACACAAATCTATCAGCGTGTGTTGAAGTAGATCAACATTCCTTGATTAACTTCTTAAGTTTTATAAACGTGCGTTGTACATCATCAACGTTCCTTGCTTAACTTTTCAGTTTTTTTATAAATCATCATCAAAACTTAGACGGATTTTACATGTTGTCCATAAAATGGATTAACATTGGACATGACAGAGGGGAGGTATTAGACGACTGAGAGAGATAGGAGGATGAAGTGTTAGACATGAGAGAGAGGATTAAAAAGAGAACAGTTGCAAAAGAGACAAACCAAGGGGGTAGAGAGAGAGAGAGTATAGCAGAGAGTGAAAGGCGAGTGAGAGAGAGAAATTGCAATAGAGAAAGGGAAAAGGGAGAGAGAGAGTGGAGAATGATAAGGGAGAGAAAAAAACAAAAAAAAAGAGACTAAGATATAAGAGAGAAGAGGGTATCTGACAAAAAATAAAAATGATTACGGAGCACTAAAAACCTCCATATAAAAGGCTAAATATTGTTGTACGAAAAAAAATGCAAATTCGTTTTCTGTGCCCTGATAATTAAAAAAGCAAAGATAGCGAATAACGTAATTATCCTTTTCTTTTAAGACACCTAACATAATTAACTCATCTATAAAACAACCCACACTTTGCACAGTGTGGATTTTGTGCTTTGTATAGATCAGCCCATTAACATTAGTTGAGGAGAATCAAGATTTCAAGTTGAGAAGCAAATTTTCTTTGCACCGAATTTGACAAATTTTACACAAACATAAAATTTATTAGAACTAATAGCACAAAAAGACAACATTTCAACCTCTTCTACAGATAGATAAAATCATGATATTATTTGCATAAAAAGACAAGTTGATTTGTAACCAATCTCCTTAAATTAAGGGATTGAGATATTGATAACAAATTGATAGTTATAAAATTATTATCAGTATAGAGATTTGTTTAAAATTGAAATTAGTTTGAACCAAATGTCGTTTTATGGAAGGACTTAAAGCCTTGTCTATTTGTATAATTAGATTCAGTAGATGTATGTGTGGTATAATTTTTACTTTGAACAATTAGGAGTTAGAACTATAGTCGATGATTTTCGCAATATTTCAATTCAGTTTTTCTCGTCTAGATCACTTCAAATAAATTTTTCAATTTATAAAAATTAATAACACTGTGCAATAAAGGGTATATATGCAAGTCAAATAGATGGGGGAGAGTTGTCACTTAAGTAGAAAGTGATTAAACTAGAGAATACTCACATCCTTCACATCACACTTTAGCTAATTCAATTGGTTTGAGTCGTTGGACTGAGTTGAGAATAGTTTGAATTTGGGAATGAAACCTAAATGTATTTAATATTTTGGGGACTCACAAAAACTTTTCCTTTTTTTCTTTTTTCTCGTTTTTAATTAATTTGATCCAATAATTTAAAAAGGAAAAATAGACATCAAAATAGGTACCAAGAACTCCAGTCGAGTCTATTTCAGTATTTCTTCTTCTTCTTCTTCGCTTGTAATTGCAGACTCTTCTTACTTCTTGTAAATGTCATCATCCATAGAAATCAAACTTTCTCTGTCGAACCGTATCTATCGGCCCTCTGTAAGCTAATAATTGCCTCATTACGCTTACATGTTCATCAAATCACACTACCATATATTCAGTCCCAGTACTTGCTATTAAAAAAACTACGCGTCGTGTGCTTTCAGGAACCTCTTGAAGGAAAAATTGTGATAAAGTCTTCCTCATCAATTTCGCACTATGGAGTTCGTCTCTCTGTCAATGGATCTGTTAACTTGCAGGTTTCGCCCAAAAAATACAATCTTTCTCAAGTATATTGTATTTAATTAATAAGGTGTTATTGAATTTTTTGAGTGTATTGTTGTTTGCAGATCCATGGAGGATCGGCGGGAGTGATTGAGTCATTTTATGGTGTTGTCAAGCCCATCACCGTTGTGTAAGTTGATAATTAATCCTTTTATTTGTTCTGTGAATCTGTTCAATGATGGAAATTAGTTAGAATTATTTGGTGGATTAAATTATTTGTGCAGCTTATTGGAGTTTTGAGGGAATAACTTTATTTGTTTTCGTCTTTCAAAATATTAAATCCTTAAAGAAGAAAAATTAAGTAGGGTGTTGTGAAATGTGTCAAGACACATTGTATATGTAATGTTAAGAAAACAGTTCAGAGTACTAGAAATTAGTTTTTGTTAAATCGTTGCAAAGTTTGATACTTTCGAAGTTAGTTATGGATCTGGCAAGGTCAGAGTTTTCATTTGGAAAATGGGTAAAGTTTAATTGGTATAAACAATTACAGTGGTGCACTAAGTTGAATCTGAATAGACCGGACATTAAGCAATACTTTCTCAAGAACTTGTGTCGTTTTCATCCTTGATGAAACTCATGTTAAGCTTACAGTGTCATAGTTAAGTCTACAGTCATTCCTGACTCCTGGCAATAAAATTGAGTGAGTATCATGATACTACACTTGTGGATGGTGTGCTATTTGTAACTGCAATGCGGCACTTAGTTCACATTAGGCCTTCAGCAGATGTTATGAGCTTCATGTTCAATTTTAGATTAATATATATCTAAAGTATAAGAGTTATTTGCTTGAGAGCACATCATAGTAGCTTATCCAATCAGTCCATAATGCCTGAGGAAGCAAAGTTTAGCACGGGTAACCTATTCAGATTAAATTTGACACCTGCGCAATGGTTCATACTTCATTAGCTATCTTTGGATTATTAGTATCCAATTGTAGCTAAAGTGGTAATCTTTGGAGTTGTACAACTAATTTTTTTCTATATCAGGGAAGGATTCTTTCTGGACCAAAAGAGTAAGATTGAGTGATAATAGTTCTTTTTATTCTATTGATAATGGACTCAATAGTTTGTATCCAGCGACAACTAATTTTATTTTCGTATGACTTTTTGGTTCACATCTGCATTTTTACTAATAAATTCTTTTATTTTCTGAAATTAGGAATAAGATCACTGAGATCAGATCATCAGGAAATATTGCTTCAGGTACAACAGAGGTAGATATAAATGAATATTTTTATGCTTAGTCATCCTTCAAAAATATTGAGGCAACTAACTTTCTCTAGATGTGCCCTGTTTTTGTATTGTTGATAGATGTTTAAAAGGGAATGGTAATACTAAGAATATCTTCTCCCACAGTGAATTTTGTTCCCATGATTTCAGCCAAAAAAAAAAACTTTTACTGTTGTTGCTAATTATTATGTCTTCATAGATGAAATTTTCATCCATTGTGATTAAGTCTTTTCTTGCTTATAGTGTGTGACATTTGTTTCATGTGTTCTTTTTTTTTTTCTTCTTATAATAAACAAAACATCATTGTTTATTTTTGCAGATACCATTTTCTTTGGTTTTGAAACAGCATGGAGAAGAAAGTCAAGAAAGATTTTATGAGACCTTCCATGGAACAAACATTAGCATTCAGGTTAATAGCTCACCCTCTGAAAATGTTTATGATTTTTTGCTAACCCTCTTGCCAAAAAGAAAAAGAACTCAAATGCATGTTGATGTATATGTCCTAATGAAATTATTCCTATCTGTTTACCTGTACTTAATCCTACATGAGCTTCAATGCTTTAAATTTCTTGTGCATTCTTGTCACCCTTGATTAATGAATTTTGTGATAGTATTTGGTAACTGTAGATATAGCAAGAGGGTACTTACATAAAGCATTATCGGCAACTATGGAATTCATTATTGAAAGTCATAAAGGTGCGTTTTGATTTTACAGTTTGATTGATTAATGTTATCAAACAAGTAATGAGCTTCATCTTTTGTTGCTTCTATATTCCAGCTGACCTTATTGAGCGACCAGTTGCTCCTGAGATGGTAATCTTTTATATTACTCAGGACACTCAGAAGCATCCGTTACTTCCTGAATTGAAGTCAGGTTCTACCTTCATTCATTTCTATTACTTTTTCTATATGGGCATATTCACTCCCAGATCGATATGGAATCTTTCTGTTTGTCTGTGGCTTTGTGTTCATATGAAAGAAGAATTATTATCTGGGATTCTACAGCATAAAGTTACCGTAGATATGATTCGTGTTTGATGGAGAACTCATTTGATTAAGGAATGTTTCAATAGGTGGTTTCGAGTAACTGGAAGAATTTCTACACAGTGTTCCTTGTTAGATCCTATTAGTGGAGAGTTGACGGTAGAAGCATCTGCAGTTCCCATTCAGTCCATTGACATTTACTTGTTCCGTGTAGAGTCCATTATTCTTGGGGAGAGAATTGTGACTGAAACATCTTTGATTCAAACAACACAGGTCTTCTGTGCTTCGCATCTTGTTCACATACAGCTTACAATGCATTGCATATGTAATTTTTCATCCACTTTCAGATAGCGGATGGAGACGTATGTCGAAATATTACTTTGCCCATCTACGTTATCCTCCCCCGACTTTTGACTTGTCCAACTCTATTAGCTGGGTGAGTAACAAACTTCTGTGGGTCTATTCTTATCTTCTTCCTCTATTCCCATCTATCTTCTTTTTTACTTTTTCTAAATTCTTGAATGTGAACGCAACTGCTCCAATGTGAACTTATTCAGGCTTATAAGATAAATTTTCTGCACCTCATGAAGTGATTAATTCAGAGGTTCAGAAGAAGAATGAGATCTATTTACTAAGATAGTATGCGTTTCAAATAGTAGAGTGACATCAAATATGGACATATCTTCATCACTGAGAGAACATTACTGATTATTGATTAAAGTTCTTCATAGGTTGAATATCCTTGATGGATCACTAATTTATTGTTTAAAACATGAAAAACCCAAACAGACAATACCTTGTATTGCGCCATTCAAGTTCTATCCATATATATATATATATAGTAAATACCTGTTTAGTTGCATCCTAGGAATGGATTTGTAGTGTTTGATGTACTCGGTTAAGCTGATCCAATATGTACCTACAGTATTGCTTTTATGAATCACTAGATGCAAATTAAAAGCAGCGATTCCTATGTTGCAATTTGCTTTTTACTAATGAATTTTTTATGTTGTCATGAAAAATAGGCTTCAATAGTGAGAATAACTGTATGGTATTTCTTACTCTGGGAAAAAAGTTCAATGTTGAAATATGCATTGATCACATGAGTTCAAATCCATGATTTTGGTTGAGCTTTACTACCAGCAGCTTTAGTGGTTACATCATTGTAGGACATAAAACATTAAAGCTGACTTTTGTAGGTAATAAAGGAAAAAAAAATAATTTGAGTATGATTTTATCTAACTGTGTTTTATTTGCTGTTGTGATTTTAATTTCCCATTCTGTTATTGTGGCATTATTGCATTAATGGTTACACCATTGTAGTTTTTTATTTTCAAAAAAGAAAAACTGAAAGCTATTAAGTGTAAAGACCACTGTTGGTCATGCACACCAAGCTCATTTATGTTTTTACATCAACGACCCTCTCTTCTAAACTTTTTGTTGCATATTTTTGTGGAAACACACAAATGATGCACTTTCAAGTTTCCTTTAAGCCAATGCCATCAAATAATTTAATCTCAGTGGCATCTTTGTTTGGCCTCACTGACTTAAATGGAAACAATTTATTTTTACTGTTTGAATTGTGTACAGACCGTTTTCCATCGAGTTCAAAGCATTCATTGTTATTAGCTTTCAGTCAGAGCTGCCCAAAATGTATACAAAGACTGATCCGAAGACTCCAAGACTGTGGGTAAGCATTATTTTCAAGTTTAATGTAGAAAGTAGCTAGTTGTCAAATATCTAAAGAATCTTCTAAAAAATTTCAGACGGCTTTGGAATCTTTACCACTTGAGCTTGTACGAACAAGGTCAGAAGATGTGTAAAGGCAATAGTAGAGGGAAGTCTTTTATATGTGAAACTTTCAATATTTTCCTTGAAGTACTGAGTACGAGTCTGCATGACATAAGGGATATGGATCACATGTAATTTGTTATCGGAACTACTATTCATCACTTGATTTAAACACATTTGTGTTAATTGTATGAAAAACTTAGATAACTTTGATATGTGGATTAGGAATCTATAAGCTTAGGTTTAGGTCCTTGAAAGAAAATTCTGCTCGTCGTGCTGTATTTTGTACTATGCTGTAATTATTCTACATATTTTATTGTTCCATGCACAGAAATGAGAATTAATGTTTTTGTTGAATTATGTGGCACACTGATAAGGCTCGATTAGAGAGAATCATATTTCATTGTTATATGTCTAGTTCTATATAAGGAGGGAGAAGGAGAGTAAGAAGGCAGCTGGGAATTAGTTTTTTGTATTGACCTTTTGGCTTAGGAGAATGTTAGACTCTAGAATTTCTACCAGGGAGAGGGTTAGGCTCTTGCAATCCTATCATTGTCAATTTGTCGTCTTTGTTGACCACTGTTATCTCTGTTATCTTTAATATCAGTGTTTTAGTTCTCTTTCTGCTCCATTATCATTTCTTTATATATTTTAGTATTTTTCTGTTAGCATTAGCTATTCATATTAATTTGGTATCAAAACTTGATCCTATCATGTGGATGATGGCCTCATCACATGCTTCGTGTGAGTTCTAAATAAGTTTCTTAAGCTGAGGTGGCCTGGACAGTCCTGCAGGGCAGAAAATGTTGAGAGGGGCTCCAGAGGATGTCACCAAAACGCAGTCCGATGATCCAGTTAGGTGAGTTCTGTCATCATGAGTGAGGAGAGTTAAGATTTTTATTTGTTTATCTAATTATTGAGGCAGCCTTCTATGTATGCTGGGATTTAAGGTTTCTGGGGTCCTACATTGTGAAATTTCGAGTATACCTTGGCGCGTCTGAAATTTAAGGGGTGCATATTAGGGTGGCTTTGTTCCAATTTCAAAACAGTATAAGTAGGGCTTCTTTCATTCTTTTGTTGTTTGATTGTGTAGGGTTTTGAATGGTTAAAGAGCATTCGTAATAGCACAAACTCCCTTGTGAGTTGTAAGGATTTTGTATAAATGGAAAAAAAATACTTTGCAGTACTCAAATAAGTTTACTAAACTATTCTTGTTATATTAAGATTACGTAGATATTCTCAAAAATGTATCAGGGAAAATTTAATAATTTGGTACTAAACACGAAGGTTTTTCCATAGCGGCCAAAGGATATGTGTCCGTATTGTGCACAAATTCGTCGCTATTTTAATCGCTCGTCTCTTTAGCGACAAAATCAAGATTTTTTGCGATGAAAAGCGCTTTTCTCTGGTAGTCTCTTTAAGTAAAAAGCTTACAATTGTGGACAAGACGCGAGGATTGAATATTTTTGATCTCCTGTAAAGAGTGGTCTATTGATGCAATAACACAATTTCCTTCGTTATATTTTATAAAGGAGCGTAGAAATCGATTTGATTATTCCTTTAAAAATTGGCCGCACCAAATTGGTTGGTTGAATTCGTTTTCAAGCACGACAAAGACTTGATATTAAGATTTGAATGAAATTTTAATTTTAAATTATGAGCAATGACAGAGCCAACATTTACATTAAGCAGGTGCTGACAATGACGGGCTAAAAAGTGATTTTAAAGCAGTAGAAAAAATAGATTTTACACATAAATTAATTTAAAATTGGTTAATTTTAACACAAAGTATTTGAATTTTATTAAATTTGGTATTTTTAGTTGTAGTTTTAAATTGAGTTTTATTAAATTCAACTAGCAAAATTAAGTTGTAGGAACTAATTTAACTAAGTTTAAAATTAGGACTTAAATAGGAAAAAATAACAAATTTCAAGGATTAGACAAACAGGAACTCACGATTGTCCCTGTATAGATCCGCCTCTGATTACGAGTTCTTAAATTTAATATTAGAATTGGAGTTGAGGTTGGTTTCGTATCATTAAAGCTTAATATATCTATATCAGTAGACTACAAGTGCTTGTAGTCTAGACATATTAAACTTATTTTCAACCTTAATCCTAATATGAAAGGAAAAGAATAATAAATCAATAAGTGAAAACAAATAAATTATGTAATTGTCATTTCGAAATCAAAACAGAGGTTGGATTTGGACATTTTAAGAGTTGACATTGGAGATAGTGTTCATACATTACTTTCATGCCGGTAAAATCAAAGCATAAACTTTAATATTCTTGTGTAGTTGTCCAACATAATCATTTTTCAGCTTTGTTAGGTGAAAATGTCAAGTACTAATGGGTTATTCGACTCCAGCTTACATGAACTTCCAATTATAATTTAATTTAGTTAAAAAAAATTCTAAACTCTTGATCGAAACGAATAAATGAACCAAGTGGTGTATTTTCGACCTTAAATAATATTTTATTTTGAAACTAATAAAATTTTGTAAGATATAAAGTATTTACTCCCTCCGTCCTATAAAGGTAGGCCGTAATAAATTTTCACAAAAGTTAAGAAAATTAGATAGAATTATTAATTTTAGTAGAGATTTTTAAAAATATCCTTATAGCAGTCAATGAGTGATTAATAATATAATTTACTATATATTTAAGTAGATACAATATTATACAATTAACATAATTATTAGTATTAAAAAAGAAACACACCTATAATTTGAGATAGACTAAAAAGAAAATATGACTTATCTTTATAAGACGGATAGAGTATTATGTATAAGCAATACATACAAATATTTTCAATAAGAGTTACATAAAACATATTCTTCAAATAATTACCAATAATATTGTTAACAATTTGCTTTCTTTCTTATTATGTTTGGATTATGTAAATCGTACTATTTTCTACTGATTTACATTTTTTTTCTTTTAAAATATTTTATAATTTTTACTAACACATATTTATGTTTTGACCTATATGTTAAAAATATTCTATAATTGAACCTTCAATTACGGTATTGTTGTCACTTAAATAAAGGGTAAATTTTGATAATATTATTTGAAAATTTGAAGCTTATAATTTAAATAAATCGTTGATATAAAAAATTTATATGTTAAAAGTTTTAGAAGAGAAAATAATATTAAATGTTTGATTGAAAACTACAGATAATATGTTGGTTAGGCTAGATGAGTAACTTACGGAAAATACTGAAATATCAGGGGCTTAATGATAGCACAAACTTTTATACTTTTTACATTTATAATTTGCCCTTTTAAAAAGAATAAAAAATACTCTCTCCCTCTCAATTTAATAAGCATATTTTCTATTTTGAATGTCTCAAAAATAAATGCATACTTTTTTTCTTACATTTATTATTATCAAAGTTATAAGTTTGTCATTATTTAATCTTTTTTTTTTCAACTAATTCATTAATTACCAACACGTCAAATGACATAAACATAAAAGATTATGAAATTAAATGAATTTAACTATTAAAACTACTATTTCTTAATTCTCATAAAAAATAGTTAGTGCCTATCAAATTGGATGGAAGGAGTATCAAATTTATGATTTGTTGCAGTTATACCACTAGTTTGAATTTCTACTATCAAATGATGAAGTGACATTGATAACATTATTAATGCCTAACACAAAATCTGTGTTTAAAATTTTGTCTATTTATTTGATATTAGCTTCAGTATTATTATTCCCTTTGTTTATAGGATTTGATGAAGTAGTCAAGTGAATAATGTCATATGCTAGACACAAAAATTGAGCCAGACATCCTGTAATCAGTGTCATGCTATCATTTAATAGTACTTTCAAACAGAAATCCTAACATGTGATATAATTACAATAAATCAAAAAGTTGATACATTTTTCTGTTATTTTTAAGAGATTAAACTATAAATGTAAAAAATAGAGAAATTCGTAGTGAAACTTTATTATTAAGTTAATATTAGACTATATGATACCACATAAACAAAATTATGTCACACCGTCATTTTTTTAGTAATTCATTTTTTATTCTAACGGAAAGCAAATCGATCCTCGACTCTGAAATTGACTCTACTCAAAGCCACAAGCCTATTAGTTCACATCATTAAAGTTATTTGTGTCACATTATATCATTATTGATGAAACCTAACAAATAAAAGCATCAATTATTCCTCAAAACGTAACGGATGTTAATACTCTCACATTAATTGATATGTTATAAATAAATGTTGAAGACAATTTATTGAGGTATGCTCTATTCTCCACTCACACTAATACTCTGTCAAAATCTCTACTGACTTGAGCGTCAGAGGTTCCCTCGGGGAGCATCCCGACCTCACTGTTTCTTGTGTTTTTAGGTCATAAGGTGATGTTCACGATTCTCGAGTATTTAAGTATTCACTACTATTGTTGTTCATTTTTCGAGGCAACAACAATTGGCGTCTTCTGTGGAAAAACTGAATGAAAAGCCTTACTCGTCGACATTCGAGAAGAAGTCCACCGATAACACCATTCATTCATCATGGTGGAAATTCCTTTAAACAAAGTTGGACATCCCGATGAGGATGCAAGGAGAGTTGGTGCTAGAGCGAGAGCCTCGAGAACTGTCGTCCCCACCGTTCCACTTGCCAAGTACGAAGCGCTTAAGAAACAAAAGGAGGAGAACCACAAGGCTTTGGGCGAGATGATGATCTTACTTCAGCAGTTCCTTCCTCGAGAGCGACTCCCACCCACGTTACTTGCCTACGCCCAGAGCGCCCTGAGTGGAGGAGTCCAAAAAAGACGTGATGCTCAGCAACAAAGCCATCAACGACTTTCTCAAATTCCTGAGTATCAAAATACTTCGCCTCGACAGAAGCTCGTTGACGTCGCAGTGCCTCAAGCTCGAGTAAATATCAGGAAGCAGAACCATCTCTACGTGGTGGAGAGCACTTGTAATAGAGAACCTAGGGTTCCTCCGAAGAAGCTTGAAGTGGAGCCCCAGTCCTCGATGAGTGCTTAGGAGAAGGTGGACATGAGGAAGATGATCCAGGAAGTCCTCGAGCAGAAAAAGTTAGTCCCTGTAGAGGAAGAGCAACAGAAGGCGAAAGCTCCATTCACTAGGGAGGTTATGGGAAAGCCACTTCCTCCAAAGTTCAAGATGCCCACAGTGTTGACTTTCTCGTGAAAAGAGGACATGTGTGAACATGTTTAGAACTACGAGGCCATTATGATGCTTCATGGATGGGAGGATGTCATCATGAGCTGTGCATTCCCGGTCACGCTGAAAGACCATGCTCGGTCATGGCTCAATGGATTGAAGGAGGCGTCTCTCTCCTACTTCGATCAGCTCAGAAAAGAGTTCGTCAACGCCTTCATCATAAACAACAAGCGAAAAAAGGATGCTACGTACTTACTGAGCATTAGACAGAATGAGAAGGAGACACTTCAACAGTATGTGGATAGATTCAGAAATGCAACTATTGAGGTTCATGACTTGCAACCAAGCATGGCAGTTGTAGCAATGTTGTAGGGGACATGATCAGTGCAGCTACAAGAATTGATGTCTCTAGACCAACCAAAAACCTTGTCATACCTCTTCGTGCGAGCAAACAAATACATACTTCAAGCCGAAGTCTTGAAGATAATAGGGGGCAAAGAGGAAAAGGAAAAGAAGCGGAAAGAAAGAGAGGCACAAGAGAAGTTATCACTTGAAATTTCTAAATTGCATTTTCACGAACTATTATAAAATTACATTTTAGTCCCTGAGCGACGTAAATTACAAATTAGTCCCTTGAAGTAGTTAATATCTTCAAATTAGTCATCAGACTCTCCGAATTCACCAATTACAAAATGTTACAATTTGGTCCATTAGAACCACTGTTTACTCGAGTTAGTCAGAGGCTAACTTGAGTTATATATGGTTTGGTTTACTCGAGTTAGCCAATGGATAACTCGAGTAAATCATAACTTATTTTACTTGAGTTAACCCAAACATAAATCGAGTAAATCTGAGCCTATCTTACTCGAGTTAACCAAAACGCTTACTCCAGTAAGTCACTTACCCAGATCGCTCAGTTCGACCAAACACTCAATGCAACCGATAAAAATCATTTTCAATCACATACATTAACTCCAATCCACCTCCTGAGTACGGATCTATACTCAACTCCAACAATACAACTCGGAATCATCAAGTCTCTTCACAAATTCGTCCAAACCCTAACACATTCAAAGAACTCATCAAATCCTTCGAACCCAAGCTCAACTATGTTTTTCTAACCTTAATCCACTAAGATATAACAATATATAACTTCCTTCTTGACAGATTTAAGCTTAAACCAAAACCCAAAACAAAAACTCAAAAAACGTTCTTCAAAACCAACCCAACAAAATGCACAAAATGCAAGGAAAGAGAGTGCTAGAAGTGAAATCTTACCTCTAGGAACGTTTTGAAACCAAGGAGAGGCAATGAGCAAGCAAAACGAACTGATTGGGAGTGAAGAGAGACGAAAATGAGGTGTGGAGGCCGAAGGAATCGGGTTTGGGGTTTATATAGACCCCTGCCCAACGACAATGTCGTTTCAGCAGAATGCATGGATAACTCGAGTTATAAATATTCTAACTCGAGTTAAACATCCCCCATATAACTCGAGTTATCCAAACTCTAACTTGAGTTATCCTCTGGTCAATTCAGCTAAGTTAACACAGTGTTTTCTCAAACAATTCATTATTCTCGGAACTCGACAACGTCCAACCTTATAAAATATCATTATTAAACACCTCCAAACATTAAATCAACACCTCAAGACCTCGTTAAACATATAATCAATACTCCAATTAATCAAGATTAAACCGGGACCAACTAAACACCAAAAATTTTTCAATTCATAATCGTCAAACACCTAATCATCATCTTGAGCATTCAAGATCAAATCATAATCGAACAGGTTGCTATAAAAACTCTAGTCCAAAACGAACGGGGTATTACACAAATGCTACATCAACACTTAATATAAAAACTAACAA